>BQNB010065584.1:0-12008 GCA_026074375.1 Tanacetum coccineum
CTGATTTTGCGTGTCCGACGGCGGTGGCTGGCCGGAGCGGCGCCGGAAAGATGAGAGAAATGTGTGTGGAGGCTATTGTTAAAATGAGGTAACCCTAATTCACTTTCTATATATAATAGAAAGTTTCTAAAAAATGTGACAAGCCTAGGATAGTTGAGGGTTATTTGTTGTAAATATTACCACAGGGACCAATAGTGTATTTTTGTTAAATATTGGTTCGGGACTCGTTTAGGATAGTTAACGATTTATTCACAACACGAAAATTACACCGTTGCGTTCAAAATGATTTTTTCATGAATTATGAGTATTTATACGACTAGAATTTTATAATTGTTTTATAAAATTTATTCAAATGTCTATTATTTATTTGTGTAGTCATCAGGTATCACGGGCAAACTTTGTCCGTAAGAATAAAACTTTGACTTAAATATTCGCGTTTTTAACAAACGTTTCTGAATAAATTATTAAATATTTTTATTTAATAAAAAGAGATAATTAAATATAAATTTAATTATTTTTGTGTCAGTACGCGTTGCGTGCGGTTTTCAAAATTTTGGACAGGGTATTTCAGTCATTTTCTGCTTGTTTTCGGGTCTCGGGTAAAACTGAAAATTTGTCCGGAATGTCGTTTTACATCAAATTGCTTTAGAGTCCGAGTCGTGAAAACGTGATTTAGCGGGTCGTTTTTGATAAGTCAACTTAGAAATAACATATATCTTCTCGTTTTCAAGTCAAATAAGTTAAAAATAAATTTGCACATGAGGGATATGTAATAATAAATATGATTTATTATTAAAATATGTTTCGAAAATTTTATCGATTACGCGGTAATCATTTTTATGCGACAATAAGAGGTCAAAAGTCAAAAATTCAAGTCAGACCGAAATAGTCAAAGGGAAAAATAGTCATTTAAAGTTTCGAGAATTGCCGGTTGTTACACTTGTTGGGAGTGTGGAAAACCTAGACACTTGAAAAAGGACTGCAAAGGTGGAAAAGTTGGCAATTTACTGAATGGTTCATGCAACTCACTGAAAGGCCAGATCATGTATAATAAATATTTTTAGGTTTATTAGGTTACATATATATCTGAGGCATACTGTGTGCAGGATGATAATGTTACGTGGTGGGTTGACTCAGGAGCATTTGTTCATGTGTGTAAAGATAGACGTTGGTTCAAGACTTACGAGTCACTAAATGATGGATCAATTCTTCACATTGTAAATGAGTCAACAACCCTGGTGCATGGACGTGGTTTTATAGATATTGGATTTAGTTCTGGAAAGATTGTTTCCTTATTTAGTGTTTTACATGTTCTTAATATTAGGAAGAATTTGGTTTCAAGTAGTATTTTGAATAATTATGGTTATAAACAAGTGATTAATCTAATAAATTTGTTTTGTCTAAACATGGTTTGTTTATTGGCTTTGGTTATACGATTAATCAAATGTTCATTATTAATATTGTTAATGATATTGTTAATCCAGCCTTTATCTCAACCTCTAAACTAAATGATTCAATCTTATGTCACTCTAGATTGGGCCGTGTCCACTTCAAGAGGATGCAAGATATGTCTAAGTGTTATCCCTATATCAAACCATGATCACTTCTACACATAAACCAAATAGGACAAAATAATAAGAAAGAAATAAGAAGAAAAGTAGAGAGAACTTAGAGAGGGAAAGTAGTGAGAAGGAGGAAAGAAAGAAAGATTATATTGCACTATGTGAGAAATGAGAATAACCAACCCTTCTCCTTATGTGGAGAAGGGTATTTATAGTGCCTAGACTAAACCTAGGATCCCTATGTTTGCTTCTACGGGCTAGGCTCGGGTTTTGCTTCGGCTTAAACCCACAACACGTACAATATTAGATTACTAAACGAGCCCAGTTCCATTTCTAGCCTATTACAACGTATATTTAAATAAAGACCGAAGCTTCCTTGATGAATGAACGAGCTTCCTTATTCGACTCAATATTTTGAGGCTAATAATCTCCCCCGAAGCAAGGTCTTGAGTCCTTCTATCGAGCTTCCATGTTTGACTCAATATTTTGAGGCTAACAATATTTCCTTAAGCGAGGTCTTTGAATCCTTCTACCTTGGGCTTCTTGAGATTCCTTTGACATTGATTTCTTGAGTCTTAGACTTGGTCTTTATCTTTGTTGTAGGCTTGTTTCTTCATGCTTTGTGATCTTTGATCTTGAGCCTTTTCTTTTAACTTTGACTTTAATTCCGAGTTCTTTAAATCTTTTCCTTGTTTAACTTGTCATCTTTGCCATCTTGCAATCTTGTGTCTTGACCAACATGCTCATACTTTGTATTTTCTTGAAAGATTGCTAACAATCTCCCTTGACATCTTTGTCTTGAAATTCTTGATATCTTTAAGGAAGATCTTGAATATCAGAGTTTGCGGAAGTCTTTGTCTTTAATTCTTGAGCTTTCTTGATTCTTGAATCTTGATGCTTATAGTATGTCTTTGTAGTTTGAGCATGAGTATGTGGTAATGAATCAGACTCTGATGGAATGAGGCTGCAACACCGTCGTTTGTACCTGCATTTAACTGTTAGTGATAAACAGCAGATGTGGGCGAATATGGCTTTGTCATTCGTCAAAATATGGTTGCGATAACCTCTGGTTCCGTGAGAACCGACCTGTGATCAGGTGGATTCAATTTAGAAGAATATCCTTGATAGGGTTTTCAGCTTAAAGCGTAAGATCCTCTAACACAGATGTATTAGATTCACCATGCTTGCTTGTTCTCTTTACCGGAACGTCTCAAAGCAAACAACACAATAAGAGTAAATCATATAGTTACTATCTTTCTGATTGAGTCGTCAATTCATTTACTGGACAAAAATTGATATCTAATTGACACAAGCTTGATTCATATAGAATCTTGCAAGTCGCCTACCGTAGAGCTATTTAATGTTGACTCTAGAAGGACTTCCATTCGTCACTGTAAATACTAAAGAGTATCACTCTGAATGTTCTGGCAGAATCACAAAGATAATGTGTAGGACTCTTGTTAACAGCTTGTGAACTTAATGATGTTCAACAAGTGTTTGTCATGGAATGTGTCCTAATGAGATTTATTTATTGATCTCTTGGATCTAGACTTGATTTGTGCGTTTTGGTTTTAGTGATCAGAGGCTAGAGCAGACTGCCACCTATTCAATGTCAACTAACTCGGAGTGAGAAAGTTAATAGAATTCGTGTTGATATCCGTGACAAATGAGACAAGTATCTGTTGAAAGAAACTTGAATGGCTGGGAAGGGTTGTGTAGTGCATCACTGGGTTCATGATGTCTTGTCTTCAATACCAGAATTCATCATTGTAAAAACTGATAGCATATGTATTGACTCGGTTTATGCCTAAAGTGTGTGGAGGGCTTCTTTCTTTTCACCCTTTATCCATACATTTCTTTTTTCATTCTTCAACCCTTTAATGCTTACCAAGACGTCATTACTAACGCCTTGTTGTGATTATTCCAGTGTTAACTCATGTCTTAGTCGGCATAATTCCCGTTTCTCATTCATCTCCAAATCATACCTAAGGACTTCTATTTCTAACTATGGGATGTCCTTGGGTCGATCCCTCCGGTTTTGGTTAGATCATAGGACTAATACCTAACCTAACCACCTTATAACTTTTGAATCATCATGAAATTAATAGGTTGTTGGGTATTTGATCATAACCATAAAACCAAGTTTGAAAATCAGTCAAAGTGTTTGATAAAATATCAAAACATTAAACACTTTGAAAGTTTCATCTTTTGAAAAACTCCCCCTTCACACATGCATCGATAAACGAAAGTGTTTAGCACATGTGGGTAAGAGTATAAAGCACTTTTAAGTCTTTAGATCACTTATTATTTTCTAGATCACATTTTAATTACATTTCTCCCCTTATTTTAAATACTAATTCACCTAGTCTTTGAAATACCAAGTGATTAAAATTTGTCTTGAAAATTTTGTGGAGAGAAAAATGTTACAGCATGAATTATGTGAAGTAGACCTTTGATATTAGAGAAAGGAAGCTATGTGCCATGGACAAGTTGAATTTTAAGGTTTCTTGATAATAATAGGGAACAAGGAGAATTGATGAGATATTCAATTGATAACGGTCCTTATCAAAGGAAAGAGATTGTTATCCAAATTATAATACACAAAAAATACTTGAACCAATCAATAAGTTTTCTCTTCAACATCAAAAAGAATACTATGCAGATATCAAGGCGATGAACTAAATTCTTCAAGGAATACCTAATGATATCTACAACTCTATGGATGCTTACAAAGATGCTCAAACCATGTGGAACAGGATCAAAAGATTGATGCAAGGTACGAACATAAGTAGTCATGAAAGACACTCAAGGCTCATGAATGAGTTTGACAAGTTTATGGTTGAGGATGGTGAATCATTGACATCCGTGTATGAGAGGTTTTGCACACTCAATAATATCATTATTCGGAATGACGTTACTCCTAAAGAAATATCCATTAACACTAAATTACTTAACTGATTGCAACCTGAGTGGAGCAAATATGTCACCTTTGCTCGTCAAAAGTATGTTCTCGAGAAAGAACATTTTGATATTTTGTATGATTACTTGAGTCAATTTGAACCACATGTTAAAGCGTCTAAAGCAAAGAAAGCTGCAAGGAATCATGATTATTTGGCTTTAGTTGCAAATTCACATGCTCATTCTTCACATTGTCATGCAAGTCTATCATTTTCTCATTCAACACAACCATACTATGTCACTCATCCTTCATTAGTGATTGATTCTGAATATGATTATTAAGGGGAGATACAAGGAGATGCTCATGAAGATAAGCTTTTAACTACAATAATGTTATTGGCATGAGCTATCACTCAACATTACTCCACTCCAACCAATAAGTGAATTCGTACTTCATCAAATACAACGAATCAAGCTATGATACAAGATGGTGGGGTTGATATACAAAGCAAGATTGTTGGCTATGCTCGGAATGGTAACAGGAATGTATGGAGGACAAACAGGAATCAAACAACTAGTGTAGAAAATGGTCTGGTTCAGAAGATTGAAGCATACGATTAGAATGTTCAGAGGGTTCCAAGAACTGAGTCAACTCTGGGAGGGACAAATGTTCAATGCTACAACTGCAATGGAAGAGGCTACTATGCACGTGATTGTCCCAAACCCAAAGTTCATGATGCTAAGTATTTCAGGGAGCAGATGGTGCTAGCTACAAAAGATGAAGCTGGAGTACATCTAGATTGTGAATGCTTATGGAGATGATACGTTGGAAGAGCTAAATGCATTGGTGATCATGATGGCACACATTCATCCGACTTATTAGAAGTCTGATGTGGAACGACATGTGATGCTTAATTAATCAGTGAGGTAAATGCATCTCAAATCGATGTGATAAATGGATTATTCTCAAAGAGTGATCATGAACACCGACATCATGAGAAAATCAAAACTATTATACACATATATGTTATTGATCAAATTGATTCTGATATCATTTTTGATGATCCTTATATGGACAATAATTATGGACAAGCTGAACATAATACAAATGCTCATGATTAACCTTTTCCTGATTTTGAATCCCTGATAAATAATGTTCAAGTAGAAGCTAAAATTCAACGCAAAATGAATATTGAGCTGCAAAAGCAAAAAGCGTTGCTACAAAGGTAACTTGAGACGTGTAAGGAACGGGTTAAAGAATTTGAAAACAAACCAGATCAATTCATAAATTACAAATCAACATATGAGGAGTTGCAATATGAAATAAGTGTTAAAAAGGAAAAACTTTACAATGAAAAAGAAGAGATTCAAGATCAGTTTTTAAAATCACATGATGAAACTTTAAAAATAAAAATCGAATCCGAATCGTTCAAAAAGGCTTTCAAAGTAAGAGAAAACAAGTATCTTGAGGATATTGTCACATTAGAAGAAAAACTCAAATCTCATGAACGCGTTGTTTCCAAAATGTCACATTCACTTCAAACAATTCATATGATTGGTACAAAACCAAATTCGTTTTATGATCCAAACATGAAAGCTGGGTTGGGTTATCAGAATCCAGAACATCTTAAGAAATCCATTGCAGCACAACCTAAGATTTATAATGGCAACAGTCTCAACAATAATAAAGTGAAAATTGATTTACCTGATTACGAGGAAACTCTTGAGGATGCAGAAAAAAGTCAATTGAAGATGAAGATAAAATGATTCCACTTGATTATCCAAAATTAAATGAGCTTTATGAATCATTTGTTCCTCAAACAGAAATTTCTGCTGAACAAACTTATTTTTCATCTCCTTCTACTTCTAATGTATCTCCTGAATCAAGTACGAAGAAGCTAGATTTACCTCCTAAAAAGATTCCTAATGAGACTCAATTTCTAAAATTTGTTAATTTGGACAATGAAATCAAAGAGTTAGGAAAACTATTAGGATTCAGGAAAAGTATCAGTCACTTCGCGTAGTTACTTATTTGCTCATAGATTACATAAGATAATATTGTTAAATAATAGGGTCGACCTATGAAATATCCATGGGCACCCAAACGTGTACAAGTACTATATATTCCCTCTCCGCACATGGAGAGGGTGTTGGTTTTATTCTAATCACAAGACATATTTCATTTTTTCTCTCTAGAAACCTTCCAACCCTTTCTCTCTCTAGAAATACACTTGAATATATCTTGGTGTGTGATAAATACCAATACTACAATTGGTATCAGTCGCCATGGGATGATTTAGTGTGTTTGTATGCGTTTTTATCTTACAAAAATTTAAGATTTATAGTGTTTTTAGGCTAAAGTACACAAAATTTTAAAAAATCAATTTTTTGTTGTTAAAAACCTTAAAGCTATGATTTTTATGATTGATATGGCCTAGGGATACTTAGTTGTGCAAAAAGAATCAAGAAAAAAGTTAAAAATTGTGTTTTTAAGTCGTTTTAGAGTTTTTGTTCGTATTGTTATAACCTGCGGTTTAATATCTTCAAACCCGCGGTTTAAGACATTCATCCCCGCGGTTTACAGGAAAGTGTCTATGGTTTACGAAAAAATGCCCGTGGTTTAAGATACCGGGGTTTACAAGTGATTCCCGCGGTTTAAGGCTCGAATCCTGCGGTTTACAGATTAGTTATCCCGCGGTTAACAGATTGGTTATCCCGCGGTTTACAGATTGTTAATCCCGCGGTTTACAAGCAATTTATACCTCAGTTTACAGGCATTTTATTCCGTGGTTTACATTTAAATATCCCGCGGTTTATAGGACACAATACCCGTGGTTTAAGCTTAATCCCGCGATTTAAGTCACTAGATGCGGTTTAACAAAGATCCCGCGATTTAAGGACCTGGCCCGTTGTTTAACCTCTTTTTTGTGATTTAAGGACTTTTGTTCATGGTTTAAGGACTCTAATTACTACAAAAAAAACTCAAAATCATTTATAACAATAACACAACAACACAATACTCACTAATCCTTGAACCAATCTTATAATATCATTTCACACATCAATCAATCCTTATGTCTACTATGGCTGAGAATGTTATCGCTGTGGGAGCTGAGAACCGTCCTCCTATATTCGAGAGGATTTAGTATGATTCTTAGCAGAGTCGTATGCTACTCTACATACAAGGTAAAGAACATGGTATACAGCTTCTTGACTTAGTAAAAAATGGCCCATTTCAGTTTAGAATGGTTGAAGTCCCACCAACTCCAAACACACCTGCATCAATAAGAGAAAGAACTTTGGCTGATCTCACACCTGAAGAGAAGATACGAGAAGCCTGTAACATAAGAGCAACTAACATTATGCTTTAGGGTTTACCACCAAATACATACACTCTTGTGAATCATCACACAGTTGCTAAGGAGATATGGGACATGGTCAAATTGCTTATAGAAGGTTTAGAACTCTCACTGTAAGAAAGAGAATCAAAGATGTATAATGAGTTTGATAGATTCAGATTAGAGAAGGGAGAGCCAATCACTCCTATTACTTAATATTTGCTAAGCTGATTAATGATATGAACACTATTGGGATAACAATGCAAAAACTTCAAGTGAATACAAAGTTTGTGAATAACCTTAAGCCGGAATGGAGTAAATTTATGCTGATGTCAAGTTAGCAAAAGATATGCATAATGTGAGCTTTGATCAGTTATATGCATATCTAAGGTAACATGAAGTCCATGCTAATGAAGTTCGAACGATGAGGCAAAGATTCCCAAATCCTCTTGCCTTGGTTGTCAACACTCAAAACTCACATCCATTCTACAACAATCACCCGTACAACCAACAACAGTATAATCAACAGACTTCAGCATTTCCTCACCAACCACAATTATATCTACTTCTTCAACAACATCAATCATATAAAGCACAAGTTGGTCATCAACAATCATATCAAGCACCATTTGTTCATCAACAACCATATGAAGCACCGGTTATCCATCAACAATCACTAGTGGTATTTTCCACAACTGGATTCAGGTTTTACTATACCATCATTTCTTCCCACTGATGATCCAATTGCAAGTCTCAATAAAGTAATGGCATTCATTAGCACCGCCTTTTCCTTAAGATATCCACCAACCAATAATCAACTAAGGACTTCGTCTAATCCTAGGATTGAAGCCACTATTCAAGACGGCAGGGTTATGTAGGGATGACAGACTCAGAGTTATGTGGGTAATGGTGCAAAGGGTAATGCTACTGGAACAAGAACAGGGTTTATCAGGAATACGAGAAATGTTACTACAAGCCAATCTAAGGTCATTCGATGCTACAACTGCAAAGGTACTAGTCACATTGCTAAACAGTAAACACAACCGAAGAGGGCACACAATTCAGAATGGTTTAAGGAAAAGATGCTACTTGCTCAAGCTCAGGAAGCAGGGGTTATTTTGGATGAAGAACAACTTTTTTTTGGCAGATACAAGGGAAAGCGTTGATTCAGGCCCAGATGCTCAAGCACTGACAACTACTGCTATCTTCTAAACATATCATATTGATGCATTCGACTTAGACTGTGATGAAGCACCAACAGCAAGTGCAGTCTCCATGGAAAATCTCTCTGCTTATGATTCAGAATTTCTCTCTAAGGTACCAAGTTATGACACTTATCAAGATAATAACGCGATTGATTAAAGTGTTCAAGAGATATAGTATTCTGAACAACCCGTATTTGTTAACGATTTAAATATTGAAAGTACAAGTGACAACAATGTTATTTCGTATGATCAATATCTGAAAGAGAATCAAAGTGAAGTTGTTAAAAATACCACTTCTCTTAAGGAACAAGATGTGATGATAATGTCAATTATTGATGAAATGCCTAACCAAGTAGCTAAATGTAATGCGGCTAATCAGGAGAATAAAATTGTGAATGAATCATTAACCATTGAGCTTGAACGATACAAAGATATGGTCATTTTTTTGATAAAAGATAGAAATTTGAGTCAACAGACAGGGAAAAACATATTGATTCTCAAATGCGAGGTAACATCGTTGATCGTAAGTAAAAAAAAGTAAAAAAAAAAAAAAAAAAATATAAAAAAAAAATAAAAAAAAAAAAAAAAAAAAAAAAAAAAATAACATATTGATTCTCAAATGCGAGGTAACATCGTTGATCGTAATGCAACGTTTGATGCTTTTTAAAAAGAGATTCAAACATTAAAGTTGCAACTTTATACAAATATTAAAAGTAACAAGTTTTTGAACACACAAATGGATGTTTTGAAAAAAGAGTTTTCTAAAAAACAAGATAAATACATTGAGGAAATCATGGATTTAGAAAAGAAAAAGAAAGATCTTGACAACATTGTCTACAAAACGGGTCAAACTGTTCAAACGATACATATGTTAATGAAACCTCAAGCTTTTTATGATAACACTCACAAAATAGCTCTTAGGTATCAAAATCCTTTATATCTTTGTAAAGCTCAACGAAAACAACTTGTTTTGTATACTAGGTGTGCCTTTTACTGAAAACATGATGCAATTTATGTGATTGATACTGAAGAGACTTTAAGGTTGGAAGAAGAGAGTAGATTAAAAATGAAAGAAAAACAAGTTGATCTGATTGTGAAACAGAAAAAAGTGGGCATTACACCAATTGATTATGCTTCACTGAATAAATTGTATGACCATTTTGTTCCTCAAAAACATCTGTCTGCAGAACAAGTCTTTTGGTTACCAATAACTAAAATAGTTTTTGAAAAACTACCGGTTCATCCAGAACCAGTTCAAAAGGATCTTTCTCGACAACTTCCATCCACTAGTATGGTCAAAGAATATTTTTTGAAAACAAAAAGTCATCTTGACAATTTTGATAAAGTGGTAAAAGTTAGAACCAAAGTAACTGGGCAAAACGAAGGTACTTGGTGGTTTGAACATATTATAGGAGCTTTCGAAAAAGATGTCATTCCATTTGTCAAATCTCTAAGAGAATCTTTCAAAAATTTGAACTTGGTCTTTACATATTGGTTTATGAAATGAAAGCAATTTTTCAACAAATGGAAACCGAGGTTGAACAATGTTCAGTAGATAGAAAGTATTTTGAGATTGAAAAGAAAGAACTCTTAATCAAAAATGATTATCTTTTGGAGCAAATCATTTATCAAGATATTGTTTATACCGCTATGCATTCTTATTATGATCTTGTTAAATATGCTGATATGGAAAAGAGTTTTATTGATGAGTATAATAAGTGTTTGGAACATGAGGCTGAGCTTTGAAAAAAGAAAGATATGGTTGAAAAAGAGGTTTATAATGAACTTTCAAAAATATTTTCAAGACTTGCATTTCTCTTGAAATTTTAGTACAACAAAGTAAAGAAAGTGTTCAAAACGATAAACCATGCCATAATCAGGATGCTCATGAATTTTATGAATTTTTTGAGATAAATGATATGAAAGTTCAGTTACAAGTTAAAAACACATCAATCAGTAACTTGAAGAACCATATTTTAACTTTGAAAGGAAAAAGTGTGTTTGATTTTAGTGAACAAGTGCATATCCCAAAAGTGATTGTCCCAAGGATGTTAAAGTTAGATGTGCAACCACTTTCCCCTAAACTTAGAAAAAACATGGAAGCATATAACACACTCCGTACAACTGTAGAGCAGGCTAGAGCATTGAAGCCTTTAGATAGTGTGTTAGACTATGCTTGTAAGTTTGTGACACGAATTCAGGAGTTGGTAGTATATGTTAGTGCTACATGCCCTAATTCCCGAAACGATAGTGTGAAATTAGTTGTTGTCACACCTATGAACAGAACTAGGCAAGTTAAGTTTACGGAGCCTAGTAGTGATCAACAAGTAACACACAAAAATAAGTAGAACCCCACAGCAATCAGAACACTAACAGATTTTGTTACCTTTTACAGGAGTAAAATGTTCTACTAATGCTAGCAGATCACAACCTAGGAGCAATACAAGGAACAATATGATGTCATGACCATCAAGTAGCAACCAAAAGAATAAAATAATAGAAACCCAACCTAGGAATGTTAAGTCTAGTTTGAATAAGAAGAATCGTGTTTTTGTATGTAATGCAAATGTTAAGCATGTTGTGTTAAATGCGAATTTTGAATATGTGTGTTCTACATGTAATGAATGTTTGTTTTCTACAAATCATGATATGTGTATGAATGATGTGAATACACATGCTAGAGCTAAGTCAATTAAGAGCATTAAAAAGAAAGAATGGAAACCTACTGGTAAAGTGTTTACTAATGTTGGACATCAATGGTTACCCACATGAAGGACTTTCACTATAGATGGAACTAAGTGCCCTTTAACTAGATTCACTTCCACTAAAATAGTAACTCCTAAGAAACCAGTTCAAACAATAGTAATTACTAAAATACCACCAAGTAGAGTGTCTCGATGGAAACCTGATGTGTCATTGTATAGGTGTTATTTTATGTATCAAGTTTTACTATTTCTATTTTGCCGACTTAACCTAAAAACAACACTTTAACGGGCAGTGTACCC
>BQNB010065584.1:13664-25481 GCA_026074375.1 Tanacetum coccineum
ATAGTCATTCTAAAAATACACACGGTTTGATATATGAACGATTAAAATAAAGAAACCTCAATCGAACGCGTATTCGGTTGTGCGAAGATTACAAGAGTTTTCCTTTGATCTTGAGGCTTATTTCTGACCTTCTTGGCTCTTCTATACGTCTGAGAAACGACTTGGTAGTTTAGAGATTTTCTTGCACACCTAAAACGGAGTTTAGGGTCTTGTATTTATAGTGTCTGAAAATTGGTCAATACGCCGTATTCAATGTAGTCAATACGGCGTATTGATGGAGTTTCCCTGGTTAGTAGTTGAATGTTGACCAATTATCCTTAATGATCATAAATTGTCATTAATTCTGCGTGTAATTTGCATCAATCATCATTAAGTTCATTCAACTTTCCATATAGAGATTTCATGACCACGATTTTCATTAATTGTAAGATCATTGGTTATTGACCGCATTAAATGCATGATCTTTGACTGTTGACCGTGGTTATCTGTGAAGTGTCGGCATGGATACGCCGTATCTTCTTTGCTAGATACGGCGTATTGAGTTAAAACCTGTTGGTTCTTCTTCGTTGACCAAAGTGTTATATACGTCGTATCGTTGATACGGATATGGCGTATTCTTCAAAGTCAGACAATGGTCTTTTAGTTCATCAAGTCTTGGATACGACGTATAAGTCTAGAATAATATGGCGTATTTGCTGTCAGTTTAGTAGACTTTCTTGAACTCTTCATTTATGCTCCAAAATGTGTGCCTTTTATATAAACTTCACAAGTTACTCCATAATTACTGCAAATAATAAATATAAGTAATTAAGTACCAATTCTTGCAATAATTATATAAAATGGGTAATTTATACGGGATAAATGATGCTATTAAATAGACGTTATTTGATGTCATCAAATATCCCCCCACTTGAACCCTACTTTTCCTCAAGTAGACTTTAGAAAGGTTATGAAAATGTATCCCAACCGAGGTTTAGGATTTTTCGGTTAAGCATTTTTTTCTGTTCAAACCACCTGTACATAACCAAGCTCCTCACGAAATATGGAATAAAAACACTCAGATCACTCAACTAATCTAGGGTGTAACATTTAAGTAGTACGCTCAATTGCTCAGTCATGATTAGCTTCGTATCATAGGCTTGACAAGGATACATATCTCCACCTCTAGAGCTAAGGAGTAACAAGTCAAAAGGTAAATTGGGTATTTATTAGTAGGCTCGGGTTTAATCAATCTTTTTAGGATGAAGAATGATATAAGGTATGGAGCTTCTGACTTTCACCAAATGTCGTCGTCAAACAAGGCAACTGAGACACGCATACATGGCCGTAATGACGGAATAGACATCCATGCTCGAACACATCCTCGCTCGAGTAGATCTTAAGGTTAGTTATCAAGAAAGGGAAGTAAAAATGGTTAATAAAAATCACAAAACAAATAGATTAAAGCCAACAAATAAGGTACGGTTGCTAGTAACTTTCTCTGACCGTTCCATGACAAAGACTCAAACTTATAAACAAACGTCTCGATCATAGTTGACAATGACAACCTAAGTTGGCGTTCCCATAACGGTCAACTTCCCTTACATCCCGAACTTTACATACTTTTACAAAATAAGTGGTGATATCGGTCACTTTCTACAATACTTTACATCGTTGATTTTTGTGCGTATAAACGAATAATCGATCCATTCAAATAATTTCATTGGTGTAATCTCTATGAACCGATTATCTTTTTCATCATTCATATATATTTTTTGTTTTTTTCTCTTTTTTTTCCTTTTTTCTCTCAACAATACATCATAATTCTCGGCGTAGTTTTACCGTCTTCATAATCATCATTTGTCCGGCTAATTTTCTCTTGAACTTTTCTTCTTTCGGACATAACACATAATTGTGAAGAAGCAAAATATACGAGCTACAAAATATTCCTATTGCATTGTGCAATTTTCCTGACCTTTACAGATATAGAGAAATTTCACTCTGACGCAGGAACTACAAGACTTTACACGAAAGCAACTAGCAACATTGATTAAAATAGGCTTTAATCTACACGGTAGGCTAAGGTGTAAAGGTGAAACGAAACAATTTTAATTGGTGTGGAAAAAGAAAGGAATGGCTCAGCAGGTTGTTCTAGGGGTATCTTTACTCTAAAAGTAAGAGTAAGCAAAAGGGTTACACAGGGGTTAACTAACCAGTGTAATTAGTTAATTTTACGACATGTAGGCTTTTTGGTTTAATCCTAGAAATCTACCAGTCAAGCATGTTACTCCATCTAAATCCATAGTACTCATCATTAAGGTCTCGAGGGATATACCAGGCCAAGTTCTAAAGTCCATTAATCACCGGCACACTCATATTTTGTGGAATTTTAAGTAAGCAATTGGAAACGGATAGGCTTAATTCTCACAAATTGGCATTAAGGGTTATAGTGCGCTAGGTAATGTAACTAGTGATTTTTCACAAAAAGTATGCTAAAAAAAATTAATTGATCTATTTTTAAGCATATTTGTGAAAATAAGGACAAGTACGTTCTAATTCTCCATCCCCCCCCCCCCAACTTAATTATACACGGTCCTTCGTTGTTTTTATAAAATATTTAAATAATATGGGAAAAAGAATTAGAATGAGGAAACTCCCCTGATAGTTTGCTCCGGATGGTTCTCACATTTTGAGTTTTTGAGCAAAAGGTGTGTTGAAGAGGGCTTCAGATTTCCCATGAGAGTTCAACACTTGGCTTTTTTCAGATTATACCATTAAGTCGATTTTGTTTCAGCAAGGTCCTGCATGAAAGGTTTGAGAACGAACGTTCGTGGCAATTTGTTACATTCGCTATCCTACAAGAAGGTTAACAATTAAACACTCAACTATACAAGTTTCAATACGCCGTATCCCAAACCCAAGGATCCGTATGTAACCTGTGAAAACAATTAAATGCTGGAAATTAATTACTAGAATTTGAAAATACTGATAACATCCAGAAATACATCGCCGTATCCTAAGGGGTTCGATACGCCGTATGTAATGTCTGGGAAGACAGACTCAACAATTAATTAAAATTCAAACAATTAAATGCGACAAACAATTTAAAAATGACCGGGTTGTCTCTCGGGAAGCACTTTTGTTTCAGTTGGCTTTAAGTTTGACCTTTTTGTTCTTCTTTCGCTCCTTCATTCATCCATTGCTCTAGTCACGAGCCATCCATCATCCATTTTGCGAAAAAGTTCCCGGTAAGCATAACCTGCGTCCATATTGGTTTCTGAATGGTTGATGTGCTCGAGCTCTTTTATGGCTACATATTCTTCATCAGACTCGATTTGATTTTGTCAGTTTTGAAACATCCAAATCTTGCAGGCTGATGGTTTATGAGTGAGATCCTTCATGCATCTTTGACCTTCTTGAATATTTCTACTGTTATTTGTCTCATTATTCCTTTCAGGTTTGCGGTTAATATTAAGGTAAGGGTCAAAGGTCCATTTAGGTTTGGCGTTTGCGTATGGTCCCCGGAGGCGGTTATCCCAACGAGTGAATGGGCATACTTCGTCAGTATTCACTTTCCACCAACATTCTTCAAGTTTCACAAGTACATCATAGTCAAGCTCGTGGAAGTTTTCGAAACTGTTTTTTAGCCATGCGCAAAACTTCATTACGCTAGGAGTCGCATCTCCCCACGATCCTTCAATTCGTGCCTTATACATCAAAGTTTCTTGCTTTAGGCACCCATCAATCAAATTATCGTACCACTTGTGATTTTGAAAATAAGTCATGCGACCGACTCTAACCATCCCGGGTAGCTCTCCTTCATTACAATATATGTCGGTATCTGAACTACACGTAGGCCACTTTGTAATTCCATTTTTGAATCGGTATGGTTTGCTTATGTGGTCACAAAGTTGATATGGTACCCTATTCTCTGACCATTGTTCATCAAGTCCTCGTGTTTTATCATTATTCAACTCTTGTTCATATTCGTCGTATGTTTTGATCCCTTGGATGTCGTAGGTAAATAGATCAGGGTTAATTTTGAGGAGGTAGTTGAATTCTTTAAAGGCTATACACAAGGGTGTATCGAAGTTGAATAGATCGTCTTCGATCTTAAAGATTTTAGGAACGTCATCTATCATATTGGGGTCATCATCATCCTCAGCTTCCTCTTCTTCGTCATGATCGAAAAGATTGTAGAACTTTAATGAATTTTTCAACTAAATCATCCCAAGTAGAAATGGTACCGATACATTCATTTGTAAACCATTTTTGTTTTTGCTGTTTTTTTTTTTTTTTTTTTTTTGTTTTTTTTTTTATATTTTTTTTTTTTTTTTTTTTATTCCCCCCCCCCCCCCAAATTTTTTTTTTTTATGGCTCCCCTGCGAGTGAGATAGGAAAGCGCATTAGTCTAAATCGGTCATGACTTAGTCCCCTTACTTTAAGTGGCTCAACTACTTCGAGAAAACTATTAATGTGTTCAAACACATTTTCTCCATCAATCCCATTAAAAGCGTTATCGTGGATTTTCACAAAAAACGATCCTTCGATCTTAATGAAATTCTTTTCGATCATTTTTCCATCGTTATCGTTTGAGACTAAGCTTTTACGAGTAGCAGAAATACAGTCATTCGTGATCGGTCCTGCCATTGTGATCCTTCTCCAAGCTGAGAACAAGAGTAAAACAATCAGTAGGATGTGCCCTCAGGGGAACACATGAAAACAAACAGGAAACCGAATACGAGCTGGTATTATATCACGTAACAAATACGCCGTATTCTATTGGGCAGAATACGCCGTATAGGTCTGTTGAATGCCAGTACGCCGTATTGAGTTCACAGAATACGCCGTATTGTTTGGGGAACAGATACGTCGTTTAGAGTGTAAAAGCAATACGATGTTCTGAGCAGAAGGTTAGATACGCCGCATCCAACTGGTGGATATTCCGTATCAGGTGATCAGTCAGAACATAATACTATTTAAACACACAATTAAATGCAATAAATTAACACACAATTAAATTAGACAATTAGCAATCAGAATTAAATAATTTTACACTAAACAAGTTAAAGGTTAGAAACACTAATAAGAATAAAGATTAACTAATCACTCCCCGATAGCGGCGCCAAAAACTTGATGTGTCGTCGTGTGGTATATATTAAGTGATTATCAAGTTTTACATTTATATTTAGCCGACAAACCTATAGACAACACTTTAACGGGTAGTGTACCCGGTCAAGATGTAGCTTCGCGGTAAGTAGGGTATCGAACACTAAGAGCGAGAGTAACATTAATTATTCTATGTATTTTAATCTATCTAGATTAATCTAATTACTTGTTAAACCTATGCTATACATTGATCCGGCTTTGATATGTGGCTGTTTCTTCACTCTTTTTCTTGTCTCTTTCGTTCCTTGTCGGTTTTTGACTGTTTTTCTTCTTTTTGTCATTTCAATCCTTTCCTGCACAATTGGACACAAAAGCACACATTTTCTATTCTTTTGGCATTTTCTTGGCTTTTATTTGGCAAAATCCCGGGTAATTTAATATACAATTTAGCAAATATCACTGCATATCATTCTTAAGACTTAGGCGGTTCTTCTTCCTAAGGCCTAGATACAAACAATCTTGACACGATTAACGCATCCGCATAAAGCATCCATTAGTCTAATTATAATCTATCATAGGGAATTAAAGCAATGGCAATCCTGTTAATACCCTAGCCCATCAGGACTTTACCCACTTATTGCTTGATGTTGTTTTATACACTGGTAGTCCACCACCCAAATCAATACCAATTAATTAAGAACAGTACTGGTTGAACAATTATCGGGTCACCTGCCGGTCCAACTAAGCTCATAATCAAAGCGTAAAAGACAAGGTGTCATTTGTGATCCTATTGGTCCGGGCATATAGAACACAACATGGAGAGCTATCTCGGCATCTAGATTACTGGTTAAGTCTCACTAGACCTAGTTGAATGATAGGTCACATGTACAAGCACATAAACAAGTATGAGGCGATAAACATAATTAAACAATCAATGATAAATTAAGATAATCAAGATAAACAAACCAAACATTAAACCTTTATAAACATGGCTGATACCTAAATGTATCAGTCCATAGTCATTGTAAAAATACACACGGTTTGATATATGAACGATTAAAATAAAGAAACCTCAATCGAACGCGTATTCGGTTGTGCAAAGATTACAAGAGTTTTCCTATGATATTGAGGCTCATTTCTGACCTTCTTGACTCTTCTATACGTCTGAGAGTCGACTTGGTGGTTTAAGGATTTTCTTGCACATCTAAAACTGAGTTTAGGGTCTTGTATTTATAGTGTCTAAAAATTGGTTAATACGCCGTATTCAATGCAATCAATACGGCGTATTGATGAGGTTTCCTTGGTTAGTAGTTGAATGTTGACCAATTTTCATTAATGACCATAAATTGTCATTAATTCTGTGTGTAATCATCATTAATTGTCATTCAACTTGACCATGATTTTCATTAATTGAAAGATCATTAAATGCATGATCTTTGACTGTTTGACCGTGGTTACCTGTGAAGTGTCGGCACGGATACGTCGTATCTTCTTTACTGGATACGGCGTATTGAGGTAAACCCAGTTGGTTCTTCATTGTAATCTCTAGCACAAAACAATCAAGACATACTAATTACACAAGCAAAGAAGGAAAAAGAAAAACGACAAAAATGAGAAAGTCACAAAAAGTTGAATTAGAAATTATAATAAGAAATAAAAAAAGATCTGATAATAGAGAGACAAAAAATTGAAAATAAAAATAAAAAAGAAAAAACACAACAACAAACGAAAAGGAATAAGAATAAAATAAAGAAAAAAGGAAAAAGAAAAAAGAAACAAACACAAATGGAAACAATATAAAAAAGAAATTATATAGGCTAAAAGATAAAAAAGAGTAAAACTTAGCGGATTTTTTATCACGGTTGGATTTCTGTCGAGTATTGAATCACCTTACTGTACGAAAAAAGAAAAAAGAGATCTTAAAAACATTCATACAAGAAAAAGCAAAGCAATAAAGATAAGAATAACCAGGACCAAACATAAACAACAATATCAATATCAATAGTAACAAATAGATAAATACAAAGAAAAAACAGCAATAAATAAAAAGAAATATAGAAATGAAAAACTATAAAAATGATTAAAACGTTATTAGGGGTATTCGTAGTTAAAACTTTGGTTTTCTATCGTTTTGACCAAATAGTGTTATATAGTACGTTATCGGTTTGATGATACGGATATGGGTATTCTTTAGAAGTCAGACAATGGTCTTTTAGTTATAAGTCTTGGATTTACGACGTATAAGTCTAGAATATATGGCAGTAATCTTGCTAGGTCGTTTAGTAGATTTCTTGAACTCTTCTATTTATGCTATATAAAATGTGTGCTTTAATTTACTTCACAAGTTACTCATAATTACTGACATAATAAATTTTAAGCAATTACGTACCCAATTTCTGGCAATAATTATATAAAATGGGTAATTTATACGGGATAAATGATAGTAAAGTATGACGTTATTTGATGATATCAAAACCCAAAGAAACAACAACTGTGTGTTCGAGTAGTAAACCTAAGATTGTAGAATCTCGGTATTCTAACAAATTGGAACCCAAAAGAAATTAGGGATCTAATGTCTTAAATTCTCCATCTTCTTCTCGTTTCCAATGCAAGTCGTACAGATCGTCCTTTGGTACTTGGATTCAGGCTGCTCAAAACATATGACCGAACATCGCTCTCAGCTCATCAATTTTATCAACAAGTTAATAGGAACAGTTAGATTCGGAAATGTTCAAGTTGCAGCAATTATGGGTTATGGTTATTATCAGATAGGGAATGTAACAATTTCAAGGGTTTATTACGTAGAGGGGCTTGGACACAATTTATTTTCAGTAGGAGAATTATGTGATTACGATCTTGAAGTGGCATTTTGAAAACTCTCGTACTTTGTTCATGATTTAGAGGGTGTTGATCTACTTAAGGTCTTAAAGGGAACAAATTTGTATACACTTTTACTAAAGATATGCTAAAGTCCTCTCCAATATGTCTCTTGTCCAAAGCTTCTAAAACCAAATCATGGTTATGGCATCGTTGTCTGTCTTAGTTAAACTTCAGTACCATTAATCAACTAGCTCAAGAAGGTCTCGTTAGAGGTTTACCTAAACTAAAATACGAGAAAGACCATTTGTGTTATGCGTATTCATTAGGGAAAAGCAAGAAACACACTCATAAACCCAAATCTAAAAATAGCATCCAAGAAAAACTAAACCTGTTGCACATGCATCTATGCGGACCAATGCGTGTCGAGAGTATTAACGGGAAGAAATATATTTTTTTCATTGTTGATGATTATTCAAGGTTTACATGGGTGAAATTCTTATGATCAAAGGGTGAAACTCCTAAGTTCATAATTAAATTTCTAAAGCAAGTACAAGTCCGTCTTAATGCAACTGTCAAAAACATTTGAATAGATAATGAAACAATTTGTTAATCAGACTCTGAAAAGCTACTATGAAGATGTCAGGATAACTCATCAAACCTCAGTTGCGAGAACTTCATAATAGAATGGTGTCATTGAGAGGCGAATCAAACTTTAGTAGAGGCTTCTCGTATTATGTTGATATTTTCAAAGGCTCCTTTCTTCTGATGGGTAGAAGCTGTAGCAACTGCTTGTTACACCTAAAACCGATCCCTGATTCGTACTCGACAAAACAAAACACCGTATGGGCTGTTGCATGACCGTAAACCAGATCTAAAGTATCTTTATGTCTTTGGTTCCTTATGTTATCCAACCAATGAGAGTGAATATCTTGGAAAACTAAAACCCAAAGCTAATATCGGTATTTTCATTGGCTATTCTCTTGGAAAGAAAGAATACCGGAATTACAACAACCGGACAAGATCGATAATGGAAATAATTCATGTCGAATTTGATGAGCTGACAGCAATGAAATATGAACAATTTAGTTTAGGACCCGCGCCTCAACTTTTAACTTCTGGACAAATTAATTCAGGACTCGTGCCAAACCTAGTTTCTTTGAAACCATATGTTACACAATCTAAGAAAGACTGGGATATCCTGTTTCAATCCATGTTTGATGAATACTTTCAGCCCTCACCAAGTGTTGTACTTCTTGTGCCTCCTGCTGCTGCTCCACTACCTGCTGATACAACCGGTACACTTTCATAAACCACAATTGATCAAGATGCACTATCTGCTAGTACTTCACCAACAGCCAAGGAAGCACAAGCACCAGTCATTCATCAAGATGTTGTAGAAAAACTATAAGGAATTCAAAAATGCATAATTTATAATGATCCCTTCATCAATATTTCACTCTGGAACCAGGTTCTAAAGATTCATCATTACGGGAGGTCATTCCATCAAATTTACATCAAATCAACCAACCGTTTGATCATCTCAGAAAATGGACAAAGGATCACCCGTTGGACAATGTTATTAGAAATCCTTCACGACATGTTTCAACAAGACACCAACTATAAACCGATGCCATGTGGTGCTATTTTGATGCATTTCTCACTAAAGTCAAACCAAAGAACTACAAAGAAGCAATGAAAGAATCTAGCTAGATTGAAGACATGCAAGAGGACAATCATGAATTTGATCGACTTCAAGTATGGGAACTAGTACCTCATCTGGATTATACAATGCTCTTTAACTTCAAGTAGATCTTCAAGGTTAAGTTAGATGAATTTAGGGGAGTATAGAGAACAAGGATCGGTTAGTAGCTAAGGGTTACCGTCAAGAGGAAGGAATCGACATTGAAGAATCATTCGCACCAGTTGCACGGATAGATGCCATCAGAATTATCATAGCAAATACCGCCCACAAGAATATGACAATCAACCAAATGGATGTCAAGACTGCATTTTTGAACGGTGTACTAAGGGAGGAGGTAAGTCAGCCTGAGGGGTTTGTAGATAAAGATCATCCCAACTACGTGTACAGACTAAAGAAGGCCCTTTATGGGTTAAAATACGCTCCACGTGCTTAGTACGACCATCTGTCAAAGTTTTTACTCTCTCAGCAATTCTTAAAGGGTGCTGTCGATCCAACATTGTTTACACAGAAAGAAGGAAAGGATGTCTTACTAGTACAAATTTATGTCGATGATATCATTTTTGCTTCTACAAATCCTGAACTTTCTGATAGTTTTTCAAATATAATGAGTTTAAAATTCAAGATGTCGATGATGGGAAAAATGACTTTCTTTCTCGGTTTATAAATTTCTCAAAATCTCTAAGGCATCTTTATTAATCAATCAAAATATGCTCTTGAAAGGATTAAAAATATGGAATGGAATCTAGTGACCCAGTTGATACTCCAATGGTGGAGAGAACTAAACTTGATGAAGATCTACAAGGGATACTAGTTGACCCTACTTATTATCGCAGTATGGTCGGCTCCCTTATGTATCTTACATCCAACATACATGACCTAGTATTTTTTATCTGCATGTGTGCCCGATATCAGGCAAGGCCTACTGAAAAGCACCTTACTTCAGTTAAACGGGTCTTTCGGTACCTAAAATGAACCATAAATATGGGTCTTTGGTATCTGAAGGACACCAGAATTGAACTAACAGCATACGCAGATGCAGATCATTCAGGGTGTCAAGACACTAGACGAAGTATATCTGGCAGTGAACAGTTCTTAGGAGACAAGTTAGTCAGCTGGTCATCAAAGAAATAGAAGAGAACTGCTATCTCAACTACAAATGCAGAATACATAACCTTATCTGGATGTTGTGCCTAAATCTTATAGATGAGATCACAGCTGACAGACTATGAACTTGCATTCAATAAAATTCTTTTGTACTGTGAAAGTGCTATCGTGCTATGTTGCAATAATGTCCAACACTCTAGATCTAAGCACATTGATGTCAGATATCATTACATTAAGGAGCAGGTAGAAAACGGTGTGGTTGAATTGTATTTTGTAAAGACGGAATATCAACTTGCGGACATATTCACCAAAGCATTAGCTAGTGAACATTTTGAATTTCTTCTCAATCGCCTTGGAATGCATATTATGAGTCCAGAAACACTAAAGCGTCTGGCGGAATCAGAGGAAGAGTAACTGAGTAAACTCTTCATGTATCCTATGTGTATATTTAATTAAAAAATCCAAAAAGATTTTCCATTCTTAAAATTTTTTACTAAAAGAAAATGGAAAAATATAAGACCACAAAAAGAAAATACAAGATTAAAAATTTTTTAAAAATTTTTATGGCTTTAGAAATGTCATTGAACAATTATACGAAGTCGTAAATAAAGTTCAAGCAGAAGTTTCAAATGTTTCCAAAACATGTCAATAGCTTACAGTTATTTCAGACTGTAACCCGATCCTCATTTTGAAGGAAAGTATATCGTCAAAAAGAAAACTTGTCCTCACAACGGGAAAAGAAATTTTCTCGGCTATGAACTACTTTATGTTTATGTAAATGACTTGTGTATACTTTGCTACACAACCCGGGCTTTCTAAAAGGAAAATGTACGCTTCAGTGCATTTTGTCCTTTAAAACAGAAGAGAAATATTCTTTAACCTGAACAATTTTTTCTAACAAACATTGATTTTCAAAATCATGTTTGGGTTAATCTTGTAAAAAATGTAGTGTAACTTCGTATATATATAGTGTACTCAATGCTGTATCAGGTCCTCAATAATTGAGGGGCGGCAAACGAAAATATTCTAAGAAAATCATGCTATTACCATTTTCTCCCATGTGTTTTCAAATCTCAAATAGCCATTTTACTCCATTGATATAA
>BQNB010065585.1:0-34886 GCA_026074375.1 Tanacetum coccineum
GGAGTCTAAGTATGGTTTTAGGTCAAAACTTTTTAGTGTGCGATAAGATCCGGAACTAAGTAGTTAAAAGTTTGATTTTATTTGAGGCACTTAAGAAGGGAAATAAATTAGTGGAAAAATCGTGAAGTTAGGAGACTTGTGATATTTAACCTGTGATTTTTGGTAGAATTTATAAAGCTCAGTAGGTTTGGTTTAGAAAATAGTAATGTGAGGTCAAAATTCTGTGTTTTTGGGTAAATTGTATAACTTTGAATAATGTGTAAACGAATTGGTTAATGTCAGGTATGGTGTCGGGGTGACCCATGAGGGTAACTAAACACCTTAGACATCCATTATATGATTTTTACATGTGTTTAAGCTTTTAGCTTAGTAGCGTGTAACACGAGTTATTTTGTTGTTTAGATTTGTGCTAGTTATTTGTGAAGCTATTTGTTGGAATCTTTTAGAAAGCTAAGCAAAGGTGAGTTTCATAGCCCCTATTTATCATGTTATTTTGGAGTGAGAATGATGCTTGTTGTCGTGTTAAAATGTTTTTAAGCTTGCTGTAGTTATGCGCATTAGATCGTAGGCACGTTCCGTCCCATTGTGTTACGATATGATATGTTTGGTATTGTGGATCCCAATATGAAAAACAAGGTATGACGGTGGCAAGACTGCGTGTGCTTATATGAGGCCATGTAGCGCATATATGTAGTTGATATGATTGTGGATCGTGGGCATGTTCCTTCCCGTTGTTGTTAATTGTTGTCATGAATTGTTTTGTTAATTGCAGCAGCTAATTGAAAGTTTATTTTGGGATATTATTGTATGTCGTAAACCTATGATTCTCGCTCAACTTTATGTTGACATTGTAAGCATCATTTTCAGGTGAGCTTAATGGTGCTAAGATAGAGCGAAGTGGCTAGAAGAGACCGTAGGATGCTTGGAGTTTCTTTATGCTTTCTGTTTGAATAAATGCGTTTGCATGAATTGTTTGGATTAAGTTTTGCATGTCATTTATTGACGAGACCTCTTTCTCATTAATAAAGACACCATTAGGTTTTGGGTATTGTTATGACACTTTGTGTCTTTGCTTTACTTTAGTTTTCATTTTAGTATTATCTGTATCGACACCATGTGTTGTGATGATATCCATTCCTGTTTATGCCTCGCGTTTCCGCCTTGGCGGGGTGTGACAGTTATCACCGAAACAAACCCAACATGGTGATAATGAGGACGCATTGGAATAACATTGAAAGGGTTGAAGAATGAAAAAGAAAAGTATGGATAAAGGGTGAAAAGAAAGAAGTCCTCTACACAACCTTAGGCAGAAACTGGGTCAATGCATAATCTATCAGTAATCACAAAGATGATTATAATATTGAAGATAAGTAATCATGGACCCAGTGATGCAAGGCACAACCCATCCTAGCTACTCAGGCTTCTCTTAAAAGAAGTTTGTTTCATTTCTAACAGAGATCAACACGTTTTTATCGGCTTTCTCATTCTAAGATCGTTGATATTAAAAAGGTGGCACTCCGCTCCAGCCTCTGATCACCAAATAACAAAAGGGCACTTATAGAGTCTAGAGCCAACGAGATCTATCAAAAATCTTACTAGGACACAAATTTCAATATACAAAATGTCATACATCATTATACAACATTTGGTATAAAAGAGTCCTACGCATTATCCTTACGATAATTGCCAGAACATTCAAAGTGATACTCTTTAGTACTCACAGTGATGAATGGAAATTCTTCTAAAGTTAACATCAAACAGCTCTGCGGTAGGTGATTTGCGAGATTCTAAATGAATCACGCTTGTGTCAACTAGATATCGATTTTGGTCCAGTATATGAATTGGCGACTCAATAAAAAAGATAGTAACTATCTGATTCACTCTTACCGTGTTGTCTGCCTTGAGACGTTCCGATAATGAGAACAAGCAAGTACGGTGAATCTAATGCAACCATATTAGAGGATCTAACACTTTGAGCTAGAAACCCTATCAAGGAGGTTCTTCTAAATTAAACCTACCTGATCACAGGTACAGTATTTATACTGTAAAACGATCCTCACGAAACCAGAGGTTAATGTAACCGAACTTAAGATGAATGACAAAGCCATATTCATCGATATCTGCTATTTATCACTAACATCAATTTTCAGGTATAAGTGACGGTGTTAATACCTCATTCTAGCTGAGTCAAGATTCAAGACCTCATGCTCAATCGACAAAGATAAATACATAATGAAAGCTCAAGTATATATGTCAAAGTCTTCTGATATCTCTGATGTACAAGCATTTCCTCAAAAGAACATTATCGATAAGATTTCCAGGCAATAACAAAGATATTTATTACAAGTGGATCAAGTACTACTCCTTCCACTATGGTACAAATAATCTTGTTAAATAAAATGTTGAGGGAGATTGTTAGCAAGCTTTCAAGACCTTGAGCATGAGGGTAGAGACACAAGAACGCAAGGTGGCATAAGATTCAAGGATAAAGATTTTAAGATCTCAAGAGTCAAGATAAAGACAAGGCTAAATACCAAGATATCAAGATAAAGTTAAGAGATATCAAGTCAAAGATCAAGATCCAAGATCACAAGCATGCAAAAGGAATGTCATAAGAATTCCCAAGAACACAAGGCTGCAAGATTCAAGACGTCACAAGACGTGAAGCCATAAGTGTTATAACCACCCCTTAGGGGGAGATTGTTAGCCATGTTTTTGTGTAAAGTGATGGTCATTATATATTCCTGAGCCTTGTATAGGAAAACATAGTTTACGGGAATTTATTTAAGCTAATTGGGCCTAAGTGTCGGGCTAAAGCCCATTAGTTCGGTCCATTAAATGCCCAAACGATCCAACAAGGAGTTCATACTCTTTGTAGTAAAAATACAACCCTCCTAGCATGTTAGGAGGGTGTTGCTTCTCATTTTCTCATAGTGAAAGCCTCCATTTTTCTTTCTTTTATTTCTCTCTCTAAGATTTTTCTTTATTTTCGTGTGATTTGATAAGGTTAACATTTTTCATATACTAGCTATTAAATTCACACTTTGACGTTTCTAAAAGTTAATAATAGCATTTTAGGATCAAATTTACGTCAAAAAGTATATCTAATAACCAAATTATACGAAATTTACGCGTTTTCTTAGTTCTGAAAGCTCTACGATCAAAAAATCACACAATTAAGCTCGATTTGATGCACGGAAATACAAACTAGATCTATCCCGGTGATAGATACCACTTGTTATATGTCATGTTTGCACTATAGTATCATACAAAAGTTACAAGAATAAGAGAGAGGAGCTAGAGAGTATTTTTCATTATTTTCAAAGTTTTTATTCAAAAGGAAAAATAGAAAGGGAGGGCTTTGATGTGCTTGTGGGAGATGGACAGGTTGTCCAAGAGGATAGTTTTGGGATTAGTATGTCATGGAGAAGGTGGTTAGGTTACCGTTTTAGATAGTGTGATGAGATAGACTTCGGGTTCATGGGAACGCTACTCAAGGATGTCATGAAAACCTTAATGATATACTAAGGTAGGGAGATGAATCAAAAATTGAGTGGATTGTTCCGTCGGTAGCGAGACTTTATTGATGTGTTTCGGAAGACGCTTGCAATGACACCGCAATGGAGACTAGATGAGTTCCTCGTTAGGACGCTTAGTTCCTGGAGTCTAGCACCTTTGGAAATAGAGCAAGGAATTGTCTGAAACAATTCAAAGAGTGGCAAGACGATAGGTTTCATTAACGGAACTCATAGTTATTTTACCGTGAGGAGCACCAGTGTTGTTTGTTAAGTAAGAGGAGCATGGAGTTTCATTTGAAGTTAGAGTTGGAATTTACTAGGAGGAGAGGAAAGTTGTGCTAAGGGTTATAGGTGTGATGGCAGTGAAGGATTGAGAAGTTACTACGACTTCCATCTTTGAGATATGATTATTCTTAGGATTGGCAGGTGTTACTTTCCTACGTTTCATCGCAAACTTTTTCTATGGTGGTGAAACCATTACTTCCCCTAACTTACGAGAATCAAAAGTATGAGTAGGGCGCAGAAGAGAAGAGGGCCTT
Source organism: Tanacetum coccineum (assembly GCA_026074375.1). Taxonomy (NCBI): domain Eukaryota; kingdom Viridiplantae; phylum Streptophyta; class Magnoliopsida; order Asterales; family Asteraceae; genus Tanacetum; species Tanacetum coccineum. Next base: position 4,058 of record BQNB010065585.1, read on the forward strand.
TCCTTAGACTTTGAGGATGATTTGTGATGACGCTTCGATTAATCGTGAATGTAGGGTGTTGATGCATTGAGATGACATGGAGAGTGAAACTAAGATGGAGTAGAGGCATAATTAGTGTGGTCCTTCATTGACTATCCATGTCAAGTGTTAAGGAAAGTTATTGGCTACATCAAGCGAGAGTCCAAGGTATGAGAACACGAATAGGAGGAAAGATGCTGCGTGACCTGGACAACACATGGGAAAAGAGGGCGATGATGGTTAGTACTTTATGGATTTTAAATTGTATCGTGAGTATGGTGTATGAATTTCGTACCATCCAAGTAAGGCAAATGTTGTGTGACTGATGCGTTAAGTAGGAAGGAACGAGATGGTGAACCTTGACGTATTCGAGCGAAGGCTGATGAACATTAAGTATGGGAGTAAGAGGATATGATATTGGCAAGCCAAAGCTGGACGTTCAAGCAAGAGAACATACGTACAGAAAGGCTTCATGGGTTAGATTGACATATAGAAAAGAAGGAGGACGAGAGTTTGTTCGTCGTACGTATGGACGTATAATTATTTCATTTAAGTAGTGTCAATGATTATGCATTTTAGTAATTTATGAGTCTATGCATCAAGGTACTATTAACCTACCTTAGTCTCTTATATCGTACAACAAACATTTATACAATAAATTTTATCATATTATCCACATAACAATTATCCTAATATATCACAATAATTCATATAAAACTATTTTCAAATATCCCTATACCCTAAAATTCAATCACCCACCCTCATATCTCCATGCTATAAACACTACAAATAACACCCCATAATAAAAACCAAAAAAACCACATTACCATTATTTTCATATATCAAATTATTTTAATTTCTAAATACATCCCACCTTAACCTCACAAAAAACTCACACCCCCTCCCCAAACAATCTTAATCATATTTCCCCCCTCCAAGTCACAATATTAACCAATCCGCTTCCATACCCAACAACATCTCAACACACCTCAATTCATTAATAAAAAACCCACTATAAAATTCTCCTCTCATATACATTAACTATTCCACTTCAACTCAAATCTTCATCAACTCCGATCCACCCTTATTCATTCCCACTATCCCTACATAAAACTCCAAATTTAATCACACCATCTTTTCCTATAACAATCCAAAATTAATACTAAAACCAACATCCACATTATATCACCTAAATCCTCAAATACATTCAAATCCCATACTGACTAGATCTTATGATTCTAACACATTTCTTCTCTTCTCAAATCTCTCTACTAATAGTGTACACTTTCCATCTAAATACCAATTACATCCCTCACTTACTATGCATTAACCTACCAGTTAAAGTCAATCTCCAATAGTTTTTTAATCATGGTTGTGTCTATGGAGGGATCCTGTCTACTCTACATTTGACGGTGCAGTGAATCGTAACATCTCCTATGGACACACGATATCGCTCTCATCTTTACGTCAACATTTTAAATCACCACTCTCCTCCCCCTAGAATCTTAATATTATGACTGTTTCTGTTTAAATTCGCATTATTGTGTATTAAAATTTTACAATAACTGTAAGTTATTTTTAGAGCGCATTTAAATCCGAAATTTGTTTTCAACTTATATAGACGATGTATTTTTACCCATAATATTCACATAACATAGAGCTCTCATAATCATATATGCAAGTCACCACCCGCACCCCATACATTTTTTTGTCGCCTGTTTCCTAATATGTTCATGTCTAATTTGATATAGATTTAGTGTCAGAAAGCCATTCAGTATTCTATCCTAAGTTACCTTAATTATCTTTAATTATAATGTGCATAAAGTGTCCTGTCAGTTACAATGCATGTCTAATATGGAGTGTCTGTTGTGTAGATTTGTCTAATTTATTGATATTTTTTGTAGTGTCCTTTTGGAATGTTAGACGTTAGTTGTGTATATTTGGTGGTGGTTGTATTTGGTTGTTGGAGTTGTGCGTGCGTAGTAGGTTGACATTCACTAAGCGTTACTGATTCGACGCCAGTTCTGGCATGGTGCTAGATGTGTTGTTGTACCTAGTATTAATTCGTCATGTTAATTTTTGTACTTATATTACAAAATTATAACACACATATAATCCACACTATACTTATATCCACGTTGTCACCTGTTTTAATTTTTAATTTAAACTTTTTTTAATCAATTTATCTTTTAGACGTTGGTTGAAGTGTTTGTGTAATTTTGGATTAAAGATATTATTTTATGAATAATAAATCGAAGTAATGAGCCAATTTTTCAAATCACGTTGGGCTTTGTCACAACATCAAACTTTTTTTCACAGCAGTGGCTTATAATATTATTTTCGTAGGCGCTTTTTATTAACATTCTAATTAATATCAATTCCTTAAAAATCTTATTTTACACCACTTTCTTTTCTTATATAACTAATATTTCTGATATCTATTCTTTTATTATTGCTAAACTGCATCAATTCTTAACCTAATTATTTCCTTCCCATATTAACTCATATACATCAAAAAGTTATCAATTACTAATTTAAAAACACTATACACAAATATTAAACCCTTTTATTTTTTCCTAAATAGCTGGCGAGAAGTTAAGTAATCGATAAATTAACTGCCAGCAGTGAGATTATCCTTCCTTTGTTTAATTTAAAATTTATGTAACAATGATAATTCTAACTGCTTTGGATAACGTTATCTCTATCGGTTGAGGAGCGTAAATCTCTCAAACTATTGTTGTTTTGAATTTCCGTGGAAGAGCGGAAGAGCGTTGTGAGACTTTTGGTCCGCTGCGAAGTTAATTAGGAAGAGGAGTTTGTTTTGATTTTGAATGTCATAATATTTTATTTATATTTGTTTAATTGTGTATATTTTGATATGTTACATTATCACTAACCAATATGTGTCTTTTAGTTTATAGCGACATAGATTGTTGCTAAGTTGTGAAAATCTGTGGACTACTTGAAAGATAAGTATCCTTGATTTATTGTTTGGTAATGATAGAGTTGAACCTTTTGGTTAAATCTCGGGATGTGATTTTCTAAAGGAGGGGATACTGTGACAACCATGACTTGGGCATGTTAGTCAAACTATTAGTGTTAACTTATGTATCTGTTGCAATGAATGGGTTATGTGTTATATGTGTTTATATGTGTTTATGTGTATTGTGTGGGACATGTGAGATTTGATAATCAATCCATTGAGCGTGATCGTCTCATTGAGATTGGATTTGTGTTGGATTTTATCGAGTTCATTTCGTTCACTTTTAGTGACAAGGAAATAATTTTAGTGATTGAAGTGGTTTCACATTAATTGTGTAAGTAATTATATGTATATGTATTTTTGTGTTAGTAATATTAGGATAAGATTAGGTTCTAGTAGTTAGAATATGAAAGAAATGAAATTTCTATTTTTGGAAAGTTAGGGTTAATAAAAATAAAAAGTTATTTATTTTTAAAAGTCTAGTAAATTACGTTTAAGCAAAAAGGTATGCGCAAGCAAGCTAAGATTTTTATAAAGACTTAAGGTAATGTTATTAATTAAGTAATTAATAGATAAATAAAAAAATATATAAATAAGGCCAATCGGCCGGTTTTTTGGATAAAAGAAAAAAAAAGAAAATAAATCTTACTCTAATTAAAATTGGTAAAAGATATATATCCTAAACCTTTTTGTAAACCTTTTAAATACCAAAAACCCTTCTCCCCCTTGTTTTTAATTGTCCCAGCCGAATTTTATCAAAGGAGGAAGAAGAATTTTTTTTTCAAGTTTGGTGATTTTTGTGTTTAAGATTCGAAGATTTAAGGTATAAATTATAATCCTTTGAGTTAATTATCAATAAAAGCATGTAATAATTATTATGATGGATAATTAGGGTTTCATAACATCTGTAATTAATGATATAATAAACATGTTATAATGATTATGGTTTAATTAGGATCATATGGGTGTTTTCGTTAGGGTTTAGATCGCGTTAGAATTTGATTTAGATTGGGGCAGAATTTAGGGCTGTGTTGTTTGGCTGATATCTCAATGATGGTAATAGCTTTTGTCAAGTTTCCGGTGCCTATGATGTAGCTCAGAGAGTCTAGTTTCCATAACATCCGACCTCGAAGGTTTTTGAGGTCGGGAAGTCATTCAAACGTTGGTTGCAAGAAAAGTTGTCAAAGCATTAAATACGGGCCAGACTTAGGTCAGATTACGAGGTATAAAACCCCCACTTAAAATTTGAATTTACCTTAGCCCATCTACAGGAGTTTATTTATATGTGTTTATTAGAAATAACCCAAAGGAGAGCTTCTGATTTGGAGTCTAAGTATGGATTTTAGGTCCAAACTTTTTAGTATGCAAACAGATCCGAATTGGGATTGTTTTGAAGTTTGATTTTCTTAGGAGTACTTGTGCATGTAAATGGCTCTTGGGAATCATGAGGTAGTTAATATACTCATAAATGAACGTAGGTGATTTTTGGTATGGATTATGGAGGTCAGTAAGTAGAGGTTTTGAGTACGTTAAGTCACATTAAAATTCTGCAGTTTTGAACAAATTGTGACTAACTAGTGAAACTTGTTAACGAAGTGGTTAAAGTTGGGTATGGTGTCGGGGTGACCCATGGGGTTAATAGAACACCTTAGACATCCATCATATGATTGTTACATGTGCATTAAGCTTTTGGCTTAGTAGCGTGTAACACGAGTTATTTTGTTGTTTAGATTTGTGCTAGTTGTTTGTGAAGCTTTTTGTTGGAATCTTTTGGAAAGCTAAGCAAAGGTGAGTTTCATAGCCCCTTTTTCTCATGTTATTTTGGGGTGAGAATGATGCTTGTTGTCGTGTTAAAATGTTTTTAAGCTTGCTGTAGTTATGTGTATTGGATCGTGGGCACGTTCCGTCCCGTTGTGTTGCGATATGATATGTTTGGTATTGTGGATCCCAATATGCAAAACAATATGCAAAATAGGTTTGACGGTGGTAAGACTGCGTGAGCTAATATGAAGCCATGTAGCGCAGTTTCAATTACATGAGTTAGACGAACTTAGACACCAAGCATATGAAAACTCTCGTCTATATAAGGAAAGAACCAAAGTCTGGCATGATAGAAAATTAAGAATAAGAAAGGAATTCAAACAAGGAAATAAAGTCTTGCTCTTTCACTCAAAGTACAAATTTAAACAACCCAAACTTAGATCTCGATGGTTAGGACCTTATATAGTAAAACATCAATATCCATCCGGATATGTTAAACTTTATGAAAAAGATGGAAAGACGTTTATAGTCAATGGCCATCGACTCAAACTATATTTTGAAGAAGACAATGACTCAGGGGAAGCAGTTACTCCTTTTTTCCCAAAAGAATGACTCCCGAAGTACGAGTCTAGCTAACGACTCTCTTAAAAATTAAGCGCTTCTCGAGAGGCAACCCGTGCTTAACTTAAGTGTGGAGGAGTCCCTCCTCTATTCTTTTACTAATATCTTTTATTTATTTTCTAAAAAAACAACAAAAATATTTTCTTTTTGTATGCTTTTGTTTGATTACTCTTATGCAGGAAATTTAGCTTAAAGATACGGAATATTATGAAGTTGTTCAAGAATAGCTCTCAGCTATACATTTTTTTATGCCCTGGGAAGTAAAATTTTCCTTTAATTTTCCTTATTTTATCTCTATTATCAGTTATCACATTGAGGGCAATGTTCAACTTAAGTGTGGAGGGGAGCCAAATAGGAACTATTAATCATATCCCTTTATGTTTGCCCTGCCAAAAAAAACTTTCCAACTGATACTTTATGAAAAATCTTAATTATATGCTTTCAAATTTATATAAAAAATGCTCTTAGTAAGGCAAGTCCAACCGGATTGACATTATAGCTAGCACACCCCAGTCTTCTAAATTGTGAGAATTTTAAGCCTTTAGAATATTCGGGTATCTACCTTTGATACCCAAGATAATTGATGCCTTTAGCTTGTTCGAGTTAAGGTTTGAATGCAGTCATATGTGTCTATTCTGTCGTTACGGATGTGTACGTATGGTCTTTGTCACTTTTCTAGAACATTGGTATTGGTTGATAATTATATTTGAGAGCCGATAATTTAGAAGCTCTAGAACTTGTGCTTAATCATCATTTACTAGACCGAAGCCTAACACATGAAATGTATCCCGCAAGTCCTTGTTCTTGCAAGCACTCCTTTTAATGCTATGTTGCTGAAATATCTGAAAGTTGATTGAAGAAGTCCTGTGCCAAGCCTTAGTTATCATATGGTAAAAAAAAGTTTTATATATATATATATATATATATATATATATATATATGTGTGTGTGTGTGTGTGTGTGTGTGTGTGTGTTATAGTAGTTCAATGAAATAAAGGCTTATGTTCGGCGCATGAAGATTGGATCCTCTCTAGTAGCAAAAGTTTCGCCCTTCGGTCTGGTTTATGTGTTAAGTAAAAGCCTATGGTAGCTGTCTAGATTATGTCTGTGCAAATTGAGTGTTCTTCACAAAAACATACTTAACACTATCTGAGTGGCTGAGTGAATTTAAAAATTAAACAGTATTCCTATGTAAGGTGTTATGTAATATGTCTATGCCTGAAAAGTTATCTAATATGCAAACTCTTATAAAATCCAAAATTTCTCCAAGTCATGATAAATGATTTTAATTTCTCGCTTCCATTGCTTAAGGGCAACTCGTTAACTTTGGATACTAATAAGTATAAAATTGCTTGCAGGTCACTATAAGAAGGACATCCCGAGGCTAGATACAACAAAATCAAACACTTACACGTTAAAGAACACATCATTCAAGAAAAGATCAACAATCAAGCTCTATATGACAAATGTGCGCCGCACTTGCCATTTGTGCGCTGCACTTATCTCCAAGTCAAAAACAGTAAACATTGCATTAACTCAGCAAGTACGCCACACAATTTACTTTGTGCGCCGCACTTCCCATCTGATATGAAGCATTTATGAAGACTTTAATGCTACTGCATTTACACCTCAAGTACGCCGCACAAATCCTCTAATGCGCCGCACTTTATCAATAAACATTTAATACTAGTGCATTTAATCACCATGTGCGCCGCACAAACTTTTGTGTGCGCCGCACTTTCACCCCAAAATCAGCCTATAAATAGAGGACGAATTTTCACTCTCAAATCCTTCCTCTCATTCCACAAAACACACACATACTCCAATCCTCTTATCCATCACCCATATAAAACACCAAAAACACTACTCCCTTCGAAGAATAAAGATCTAACGATCAAGAACGAAGATGGTTATCAACTTAGTTATTGAAATAATGGTAGTCTATGTTAAATCTACTTTTGTTATGAACACTTTAGCCATGAGAGGCTAAATCTCTTATGACTACTCAGTGATGTTATGATAATGAATAAGAATTTGGTATGATCATGATCCGTTTAATCTCAAGCTTGTGTTGAAATCCTATTATATCTTATCTTGTCCATTTTTGCTTATCAACTTAAATTATATAGCCATATTGGTATAGGTCGAAAGACCCGATATGATCTATGTGGTTCTAAAGATTTGTCTATGATCTTTATCGTTTGTGCCGAGAAATCCATTTTCGTAAATTGATAAACAAATAAGCTTTGATATACTAGTAACTAGATTATTTGAGTGACACATTTGGTCTAGTTAACCTAACATAAGTCTTGAGTTAATTAAGTTAGTTTGTGAAAACGTTTTCTGACGAGAAAATCCTTTTTATAAATTTCTGGTTCCATTTCTGTGATCTAATCATTTCCAATACTTATAAATTATTTTTAACTATCCGAGTAGTCATCTTTATCATCATTGGTAAAACAAAAAGTTATTTTCAAGTTAAAGTCTATTTTCTTTCTGATTATCTAAACACTACTCAAATCCCTGTGGACGACCTGGTCTTGCCTAAAAATATTATACTACATACGTGGGTTATACGTTTACCCGTGTGTTTTCCTATAATAAAATTGGTATTTTCAGTCATTATAAATTTAAAGCTTTTGAATCACATCAAAGTTTTTTTTGCCGCTGCCGGGGATCTTTAAGCTGTTCTGTAGTCAACCCTGGAAAATTACTTTAACTCCCCCTCTTCCCCCTCCTTTTCAAATCGCCGTACAGTTTTCTGGCAAACTGACCCGAATAATTTCTCCTTTGGATGCATGCACGTGCTTCCAAATCTTAACTTGTTGAACCGTTACCTGAACCTAAACGTACTCTGAATCGAAGACGTCGTCAACGTAACAGAAGAGTTCCATTCAATCAAAGAAATAATCCTCCACAACACCCGAGAATTGTCTACCCGCCAGTTCTTAACATCAATTACTTCCGTCACTTTCTTGATATTCTTTGAAACTACAACCCAATGGATGTTGAACCCATGTGGGCTGCCGACCATGTTGTCGCTCCGACTCCTGGTTTCGCGATCACTATTCCTGAATCTGCTAACGAATTTGCTATCAAAGGTAACCACTTGACCCTTGTCAAAGGAAACCAATTCGATTGTAGAACCAAAACCGATCCTCATAAACACATTTACGAATTCCTCGGAATTTGTGATATGTTTAAATACAGAGATACTAAAAATGAAGTCGTTCGCCTAATGATGTTTCCCCTATCACTAACTGGAGAAGCAAAAACATGGTTGGACAAACTCAACGAAGGAACTATTAAAACTTGGGATGAACTTTAAACCGCTTTCATTAGCCGATTATTTCCCCCCGGCTCTTTTTGACCAACTCCTCGGAGAAATCCGAGCCTTCTCTCAACATGAGAACGAATCTCTAACCGATGCCTGGCTTCGAATGAAGGAAATGCTGCGAAACTGCCATGGTCACAATCTGTCCAAGGGCAATATTATCAAAATCTTGTATCATAGTCTCAGCGAAATAACCCAAGAAGTTCTGAATGCCGCAGCCGGTGGTATTTTCCTCTACAAAACACCTAATCAAGCTTATCAGCTTCTCGAAGACAAAGTCTTACTCAAGCTCGACAGGACTAAAAATCAAAAAACCAAATCATCTCTTAAGAAAATCATTGCTTTCGTCGATGAAGGTAGCAGTAATTCTGATACTAAAAAAATTACGGCCCGAATGGATGCCATGACTATTAAAATGGATCCTCAGTATAAAGAACTCCAAACCCATACTAAAAAAACTAAACCCGATCTTAATGAAGATGACATACCTATGACTATTAAAATGGATCCTCAGTATTAAGACTCGTTTTTACAATGATTACCATGACCGAGACTCGAATCGCGATAATGGGTGTTCGAACGACCGAAGTAGTTACAATTGAGACAACTACCGATCCAACACTGATGACAAACCTTATGACCTTCAAAAACAATTCAACGATTTCATGAAATCTCAGCAATTGACCAATGCTTTCATCAAAGAAACATTCATGGATCTCAAAACCCAACTCGAAACCGTAGCCAAAAATCATCAAACTTCAATCCAAAACCTTGAAACAAAGTTCGACAGACTTGCTGACAAGCAATCTAGTCGACCCTCTGGATCTCTTCCTAGCAACACTCAACCAAACCCAAAAGGGCACAACTCCAAAGCCTATCAACCACCACAATCTCGCAATGAGCATGTGAATGTCGTATTCACAAAGAGTGGTAAATCCTATGACCTACCAGTATACCCAGATAATCAACAAAACGATTTTGAAAACCCTATCAACTTCAATAGCGATGATGAAGACGAAGAACCGACACCACAACCAAAAATTCAAAATCCAAAACCAGTTAAAGAAACTTTGTTGCCCAAATCATACAAACCAAAAATCCCTTATCCTCAACGCCTAAGGAAAGAGAAAATGAAAGCTCAATACGGAAAATTCCTTGACATGATCCGAGCCGTCTGAATCAATGTACCTCTTATCGACGTCTTAGCCAGAATGCCTAACTATGGAAAATTTCTCAAAGAACTCATAAGCAACAAACACAAAATCGAACAAATCTCTGTCGCTTTCTTAAGCGATGAAAGTTCAGCAATGATTCAAAATAAAGTTCCACCTAAACTCAAAGATCCCAGAAGTTTTCTTATTCTGTGTAATTTTAACAAAACTTTCTCCTGCAATGCATTAGCCGATCTTGGTGCTAGAATTAACCTTATGCCATATTCGTTATATGCCAAATTATAACTAGAGACTCTTAAACCTACCAAAATGAGCGTGAGATTAGCCGATAGATCATTCCAATACCCTGTTGGAATAGCTAAAAATATGCTCGTTGAAGTTGGTAAATTCACCTTTCTGCCGATTTTGTTATCCTAGAAATGGAAGAAGATAGTAAAGTTCTCCTTATTTTGGGATGACCATTTCTTCACACTGTCGATGCTGTTATTCGAGTTAAGCAGAAACAACTCAACCTTGGAGTTGGAACTGAACGAATGATCTTCAATATCGATTCTGCGATAAAACAATCTTATTTAAAAGTATAGATGTTATGATCTTTGTGGTTTTAAAGATTTGTCTTTGGTCTTTAAAGTTTGTGCCGAGAAATCTACTTTCGTAAATTGATAAACAAAATAAGCTTTGATATAATAGTAACTAGATTATTTGAGTGACACATTTGGTCTAGTTAACTAAATATAAGTCTTAAGTTAACCAAGTTAGTTTGGGAAAACGTTTTCTGATGAGAAATCATTTTTATAAATTAATGTCCCATCTTCGAGGTCTAATTATTTCCAACACTTATATATTATTTCTCAACTATCCGATTAGTCATACTTATTATCATTGGTAAAGCAAAAGTTATTTTCAAAATTATTAAAGTCTATTTTCTTTCTGATTATTTGAACACTACTCTAATATCTTTGAAACGACCTGGTCTTACCTAAAAAGATTATACTACATACGTGGGTTATACTTTTACCCGTGTGTTTCCATATAATTATCCGGTATTTTCAGTCTTATAAATTTAAAGCTTTTGAAACACATCATCACCACTTTTTCTCATAACACCAAAATTCACCACAACACCAAAAACCTCCCTCCCTGGTTAACAGTTAACACGACATTTCTGGTGTTATGTTGACCCCACTTTCTTTTTCTTTTTTTTCTTTAAATTCAACAAAAAAATATTAAACTAAATTTAAAAGTTCATTAAAAAAATAATACATTAAGTGTGAAAAAAATACTATTAAAAAAAAGTGTGAAAAAATAGAAATTTAAGAGGTATTTATAAAATTTTGAAAGGGTAAAATTTTTAAAAAAGTGTGTATTAAATACACAAAATGGCTAGTTGGAGCCTTTTTATTTTTCCAACCGTTACAAAAATTTCAAAATTAAAAAAAACAAATGCACGAAAACGCGAGACACGATACGGTCTCTTGCGCTGTCGTGTGGCATTTTCCCATACCATTTGGGCTGGCTACTACTGCTTGAGACACCAAAACACGAGTTAGGGTATGGTTGTGGCGTTTTTGGGAAAAACGCAGCCCACAACGCATCGTACCTTGGGCTTTTAGTGTATGTTTGTCAAAAGTAATTGTTATTGGACCCGGAGATTGAGCCGTAGATTAAGATGGAGATAACAATTTGTTTTCCGAATGGAGTGTGAATCGTCTGATCTTTTGTAGTAATAGGTTAGAAAAGATATCAGAGGACGAGGCGAGAAATTTGGAGAAAGTGCTCGACGAGAAAGAGGTGTGGGATGCAATTAGTGGTTGCGGGGCTGATAAAGCTCCGAGGCCTGACGGATTTAATTTTAAATTTATAAAAAAGTTTTGGGAGGTGATTAAATCGGATTTGATGAGGGTGGTTATGTGGTTTGGGGAAAAGACGGTGATATCGAGGGGGCGCAATTCTTCTTTTATCACTATTATTCCTAAGGCGCCGGATCCTATTGGGCTTAGGGATTTCTGACCTATTAGCCTCATTGGTTGCTATTATAAAATTATCTCAAAAGTTTTTGCGGAGATGGTTAAATGGGTGGTGGGTAGTGTGGTAGGGGAAGTTCAAAATGCGTTTATAAAAGGGAGATATATACTTGATGGTGTTTTAATAGCAAATGAGACGATGGAGTTTCTAAAAAGATCAAGAAAAAAGGACTTATTTTCAAAGTGGATTTCAAAAAGGCGTACGATAGCATTAATTGGAGTTTTTTTTATTAAATATGATGAATAGTGTTAGGTTCAGTTCCTGAGCCCTTCAGTCTCTTAGTAGATTTAAACATAAAATCCCCTAAGTTTTACTTAAGCTGAAGCCTTTTAGTTTGAGTCTCTGAAGTTTATTCGGCTTCAGCTCTTCAGGCACTTAGAAGATTAGGAAGTATCTTCACTTCAGTTTATGCAGCGGATCAGAAACTGAAGAAGGCCTATGTAAAGAGCTTCAGTTCAGCTTGGTTGACAATTCCAAGCTGAACGTTATCTATCTCCTTAACAGAAGTTTAAAACGTTTTGTTTCACTTCTAGAAGGTTTACAAGGCGGGAAAAAGATTGCTTTATGTCAAAAGGAATAAAGCAATCTCCTTAGGAAAGGGTACTTCTAAAGTTGGTATAGAATTACAACAACTTTTCTTAAAGAACTGTACCTGGTACTTTAGAGCACGCCTGCATTAAATGGTATCTCAACCACCTATTGAATGCATGACACGCGTACTAGGTTAACTTGTAAACCTTAATCCCTTTTCCTATAAAAGGAAAGAGATTCCCAGAGTAAATGTTATCTCTTCCAATTAATGTGATATACATTGAAGAGTTCATTTATCTCTCAAACAAACTAAATGGTGCAACTGAAAGCTGAAGCTTCAGTTTAGTCATAAGTAGTTTGTTTTCTTACTTTCTTAACTTTGGTTAGAGTTTAAGTTCAAAGGAGATAACACCCCCACTTGTCATTCAACCACCTTGCTATTCCGCAAGCAAGGTGTGTCATAGGTTCTTTATTTGATTCTAATAAGAACATATACATTGAAAAGTTACTTCTGTGTGTTTTAAACTTGTTCATATATATATATATATATATATATATATATATATGTTTGAAACTCACTTTGTTGCCATTGAATGTGATTAGTTTAACTTGATAAACCTTATATCACATTCAAAGGGACCAACAAGTGGTATCAGAGCAGTTTGATTTATAAAACCTTTTCAAAGTTTTTATAACCGTTCAAATGATTTTTAAAATCAAGAACCATCTTAAATGGCAACACAAGTACCACAGACTCTTAAATATAGGGGTGGCCAGTTAAATGTCGCTCCTGTACTAGAAGTGGAAAATTTCACCAACTAGAAAAAGATATTCATGTACCACATCATTGCTATTGAACCTCAATTTGAAAACATCATCAAAAATAGTCCTTTTATCCAAGGTTGTCAAAATCGTGATCCTGATCGTAGGATTGTACGATCCTATGATCCCACACACAAAAAACAACCAGGATCGTAACAAGATCGCAATTCAAGTAGGATCGGATCGGATCGCGTAGGATCATAGAATGGCTTTATTTTGGACTTTTGGTAATTTAGGCTAAGGTTTATAACTTTTCATCAAGACGGTTTCATATTTTTTTCTATCCATAATCGTTTAACGATTGAAACATGAAGTAGGTACACGTATGTAGTATCTTTTTTATTTAAATCATTCATTTATCGATTGAAACATGAATGAACTTTGTGCAAGTATGTATTACAATATATCTAATGTTCTATTACCATGGTACTTGAACATATAACTTTTTTCTTTTATTATCCATTTAGATTCGTTTATCATATAAGGGGGAATTTCATATATACCCAATAAAATTTGAAAAATTAAATATTTCTCCAAAACACAAGTTATCAATGCATGATGTAAAATGCTATTAAAGAATGTTTGGATAAAAAATATAAATATTGAAGTGTTTTTTGGATATATGTAAATGCTCATCATATAAAATATTATATAAAAACATATAGAAATATAAAAAATAACCTTATACAAAAATATAAATGTTTTCATATGATCTTACAATCCCGATCCCGATCCGATTCTACGATTATGATCTTGCAAAGCTGAAAATGATCCTAAGTAAGATCTCGATCATGACAACCTTGCTTTTATCCCCATGGTAGCTGGTCAAAGAAAGCCAGAAGGATAATGGACTGCAGATGAGAGAAAGGCTGCTAACTTAGATCAACGACTTAAAAGTCTTATCATGTTTGTCCTTCTAGATGACCAAATGAATTCTATCATAAACTGCTTAACAATTAAATCAACCTGGGATGACCTGATACTGTATCATGAGGGCCCCTCTGATGTGACAGAAAGTAGGGTCATGGACCTAAAGTTGTGTTACAACACCTTCAAATTCAAAGAAGGTGAAACACTAACATAAACTTTCACCAGATACAAAGCTTTGATGAATGAGTTAGTAAATGATGGCATCAAACTTTCAAAGCTTAAAATAAATAGTGGTTTTATAAATGGGTTACCAAAGAAATGGCTAAGTTTCTGCCAAAGTCTCAGAAACACAAATCATGTGAAAGATTCTGAACTTGCTTCTTTATTTGGTAAACTCAAATACGAAGAAAACCTAATAGACACTATTTATGAGACTAAAAAGAACAAATCTCTTGTTTCTGCAATACCTCTGTCAACTGCCTTCTTCTCTACCTCTATTGTCCAGGACTTTCAAGATAGTCCTGATGATGAAGAGGATACAAGAAGCAGTCATGAGTACTTGAATGACCTAGAAGAAGAATATCAAGCAAGAGATCTTTTAGCCAAGTCTAAAAGGTTCTTCAAAAAGGGTACTCAATGAGTCAGCAGTACAAAAGAAACTGACCAAACAAAATGCCACAAATGTTGCAAGAAGGGTCATTTTGCAAGAGACTGCTGGTCAAAAACTTTAGTTCCTTCATATCAGTCACCCTTTTAACCAAAACCTCTTAGTTCCTCTCAGCACAAACCAGAACTAAGGCCTATCAAGGACTTTAAAGCCAAATACAACAAAATTAAGGCTAAACTGGCTCTCCTGAGTTCAAGTGCTTCAGCTTCTAATTCATCTTCAGGCAAAAACAAGGGTCTTATTGTTGAAACTTATGAATGGGATAAAGAAGAAGTGTCATCAAATGAAAATGAAGCAATTAAATTCAAAGCTCTCATGGTACTTGCTAATGAAGAAAGAGTTTATATTGGCAAAGAAAGTGCCAGCAATGGTGAATAGGTCAAGATCTCTATACAAATGGTACACACTCTTCTTGAAATAGAAGATAATGATGATAGAAAATCCTTTCTAGATTATTTGTGTATTGATCTAAACTATGTTGAAAACAAAGAAACAACTTTTGTCAAAACATAGAAATCTTGTTCAAGAATTGAATACATGCAAAGAACAGCTTTTGGTATTAAAACAAGCAAAACTTAATCTTCTCACCATGCAGCATGTAAACACTGAGATTCTCAAAGAGAATCAAAACTTAAGAAAAGAACTGAAAGAGCTAACATCTATTACAGAAACATGGCTAAACAGTTCTAATAAAGTAAATTAGTGTATCAGTGAACAAATTCCTACTCAAAAGAAGAAAATCCTAGGAATTAACCAACTCACTGAAGATACCTCCAGTTTTGGGCCAAAAGACCTGGTATTTATAAAGTCCTCAACAGATAACTCAAATGTGTCTATTACTAGTAGTAAGAAACCTAGGTTATCTAAAGCTAAAGATTATACTTTGCCAAATCATAATACTGGTAAGGTACCCTCAAATGAGTCACAAAGAAACACAACTGATCCTTCAGTTGTTGTCTCTGACTCTTTAGCGATTGATTATGATTTAGAGGATGAATCTTTAGTCTGTAGCACCCCTCTTCCTCCACTGGAGAAGCTAGCTGGTGCTAAACCTGTCTTTAGACCAAAGACTATCAAATCAATTTTGAAGTCAAATTCCACATTCAAAGCTAAAACCTTAAAAGGTATCGCCTTAAAGGAACCTTCCTCAGCCCTTGCTAAGGATAATAAAAAATGTACTTCAACTTTAAAAACTTTTTCAGCTCCTACTGGCAAGTTAAAGAATGTAAAAATTGAAGATGACCCTCCCTTAGCTACTGTAATGAAAGAACTCAACGAACTAAAATTACAACTTAGCAAGAACAAGTCATCTTATTCTAGAAACCACCAATCTCAACAAGTTCCTCATAATTCACTTCAAAACAGATACAATATTCAATTTAAAATAAGTTGTAAACTTTATGGGCAAAACAATCATCTCTCTGAGAATTGTTTTCATGTTCTGTTTTGCAAAAAATGCAAGAGAACTGATCACAGAACATGTGATCATGCTGAATTCATGTCTTCTATAAAGACTACTTAGCATCTCACTAGTCAGGGTGAATCTTCTTTAAGATCCAGGCCTTCTAGACCAGAAATACCCTTTCCTTCCATCAATATGATGACTGTGTATACTATCCCATATGCGAGTTATGTGGGAGTTATGATCATGATACTCATAGTCATAATAGGATTATTTCTCTAAGAAGAGGAATCAAAGCTAGAAACCCTCAGCATGTCACAAAAAATCGTAAAACATATGGTAGCAATGTTCATACCACAACTGATCACAATGACATTGAGTGGTTTAGGAAGGGGGAATCTCTCAAAGCTAAAAAAAGCTGGAGCAAATAAGACTATATCATCAAATGTTCAAAGATCAAAGACTCCCACTAAAAGGTGGGCCTCTAAACAAAACTAGCCATTTTTGAACCTATTTGTGCAATGTAACACAAAGACCCTTCTAGCTTTTGAACAATGGATGCTCAAAGCACATTATTTATATCAAAGGTTACTTGCATAAATATGGGAAGTACCAGGACCTGAAGTAATGTATGAAGATGACTCTACATCCACCACTAAAGGTTATGGTTATGTAAAATTATGGTATAGTTTTCATAAAAGAAGCACCTGAAAATAGTCTAATCTACAATCTCTTTAGCTTTAGTCAAATCTGTAATGCTAAATATATTGTTTAGATTAATAAAAAAAGGTGTATGCTCTACAGCATAGACACTGAAACGCTTTCAACAACTGAGAGTCCTTCATAAAACTTTATGAAAGAAAATCAACTGTTACTAAAGCCAAAATCTCATCTGACCAAAATGGTCAAGATGATCAAATTGGTCACAATGATCAAAATGATCATCTGTTTCAAACTGATGAATTCTTAAATAATGATCAGTATGAACATTAAAAAACACACCAATGAAAAACAATTCATTGACAACCTCATACTACTGAAGATATTCAGATCTCTGAACACTTATCGTCTGAAGATACTTCAGTACATGATACAAATCCAACCCTTTTCAATAAGGGATGAATCTGGCATTGTAATCATAAGGCAAAGATGCTTGATCTAACCATCAATCAGCATAAAGGCATAAATTATGATAAAACCTATGCTCCTGTTGCAAGACTTGAAGCAATTAAGATCGTTTTTGCCTTTTCCACTTACATAAACTTCATAGTTTATCAAATGGATGTCAAAAGTGCATTCCTTAATGATAAACTAGGAGAAGAAGTTTATGTCAAACAACCTCCAGGTTTTGAGAGCAGCGAGTTTCCCAACCACGTGTGCAAATCAGACAAAACCCTTTATGGACTTAAACAAGCTCCAAAAGCATGGTATGAAACTCTCTCAACCTATCTTACATGAACACAAGTTTGTAAGAGGCAAGATAGACAACACTCTGTCTGTCTACAAAATTCAAACTGATGTGATTTTGGTGCAAATCTATGTTGATGACATTATCCTTGGGTCCACCATTATAAAATTAGGCAAATAGTTTGCTAAACTGATGACTCAAAGATACGAAATGAGCATGATGGGTATCCTCACCTATTTCCTTGGATTTCAGATTAAACAATCTGAAAGATGCATTACAATCAACCAAGAAAAATTTGTCAAGGATCTGCTAAAAAAGTATGACATAAATGGTTCATTAGTGAAAACTCCAATGGTACCCCCTAACAAGTTAGGACCTGATCTCAATGGAAAAGTTATAAATGAGACTCAGTATAGAGGTATGATTGGATCACTAATTTGACTGCTAGCAGACCTGACATTCAATTCTCATCTTGTCTCCATGCAAGATATCAAGCATATCTTAAGGAATCCTACCTTATTACTGTTAAGAAAATATTTAGGTACATGAAAGGAAAAGCACTTCAGGTGCTTATCAGTTTTTAGGAGGCAAACTTATGTGCTGGAGTGCTAAAAAGCAGCAATCTGTAGCTATGTCATCAGCTGATGCTGAATATGTAGTTACTGCCAGATGTTATGCCAACACATTATGGATGAAAAGTCAACTCACTGACTATGATATCATATATGAAAGGTTATTCATATTTTGTGATAACAAGTGCTATTGCAATCTCAAACAATCCAGCTCTGCACTCAAGAACAAAGCATATTGATATCAGATATCACTTTATCAGATATCATATTCTCAAAAGGGACATTGAATTACATTTCATTCCCACTCAATATCAACTTGCTGATATCTTCACCAAGCCTTTGGATGAACAAACATTCAAAAGATTGATTGTTGAACTAGGTATGCTGAAAATTGATCCAAAACCTGAGCCTTCAGTACTAACTAAAGATAACTGAAGGATCAATATTTTATCAGAAACTGAATAAATTTTATATGTTACAAAGGTCAGTTTAGATCATGCACACAACATTTAGTTACTTAAGTGAAGTAACTAAGCAATCACATATGTCTCATTCATGGATTTGCATGCGCATTTGTGATTTTTGTCGCCTTCGCTAGAGCTTTGTCATTGGTCACACCAAGAACTAAACAAAACTAATTTGTTTTATCTTCAGTTCAGTTTCTAAACTATAAATTTGATTCAATTCTTCAGCTTTCTCGAGTGAAGTAACTGAGCAATCACATATTTCTCATTCATGGATTTGCATGAGCATGTGTGGTTTTGTCGCCTTCGCTGGAGCATGTATGTTGATCATAATCACCAATATCTGTTCCGCATAACCCAACACCAAACCTGAACCTAGTTTAGCTTCCTTACATCAATCACAAGGTCAGTTTCAAAAACAAAAATGATTTTCAAAATTAATAATTTTATTAAGTGATTTCTTACAAAGGAAGTTAACTAATTTAAAAGTTTATTAAAAGATGAATTTCAAACGTTCGAATGACCTCACCTTTTCTCTCGCCTACTTTGACAGTGCATAGACGGCTGTACACTGGTGTCAGAAGAATGTTGTGATAAATTTAATTAAATACAAAGTTTAACACACATGTTAAAAACAAATCCTAAAACTTCTCACAAATGCATAACTTCTATTTGGCAGTAATCAATTCCTCAAGAGTAAAAGTAAAAAGTAACAAATCATATAAATCCATTCCACCATTCACAACTCACTTCTCATAAAAAAACAAATCATTTCACCAAGAACACACACACAAACCTCCAAAACAAATCAAATCATCAAAACCCTAATCACATCAAATGGTAAACCCAAAGCAAAATCCTCCATAACAAGAACAACCCCTTTGTTGCTGCAAAACAAGTTGGTTTCAATCTTGAAGATATCATCCTCAACACAAACAATGAGGTTGCTCTTCTATACCCAGAGCACACTAACAAAGAAACCTTCAAATGTGTTTCTGATTTTATTTCCAAATGTTGCCTTAGAGAACCATTTACCAGATCTCCAAACATGTATAAGGAATACCTTGTCGAGTTTTGGTACTCAGCCAAAGCTCTTGAAAATTCTAAGATTTCCTTCTCAATCCTTACTGGTGGTATTTTTAGAGAAGTAGGGGTAAACACGTTTAGGAATGCAATTGGAGCACATTACCTTCCTCACTCTAGTGAATATGTTGCACCACCATCTATTGACATAGTTAGGTCGTGGTTTAAAACAATTGGGTATAGGGAGACAGTTCCTGCCAAGGGGACTCTCAAAAAGAGTCTTCTTCCTCCTAGGTGAATGTTATTAATGGTATAGATTATCTAGTGTTTAGGGGGTAAAACTAGATGTTTTGATCAAATTTCCAACAAAGATGCCATTATACTGTATAGTCTAGCAAATGAGATCAACATTGACTATGCCAGTATCTTTTGGGAAGACATCATCATCAAACTGAACAAGAAACAAAGGGAAAAAGTTGTTCCTTACACTTAATTTTTATCTATGTTGATAATGCACAAGATGAAGGAAGGATATAGAGATGGTGAATTAACACCTTATCCCACTTATGTCTTTAGTGTCAACAATTAGGCACTGAAGCCCAACCAACCTCAAGGACCTCTCTTCATAGACCACATGTTGGCTATCTGCTCTGCAGCTAAGCCAATGGTATTTAAAGCTCCCAAACCCTCTTCCAATGCTGAGAGGGTTTCGCAAGGCACAAAGTCTGGAGCTCAACCTAGACACAAGAAGCATTCAAATTCTTCAAAACAACCCTCGGTGTCTAGCCAAGAGGCTAAAAAAGGTGGGTCTTCCAAAGCACCCACTGGCTCCAAAACTAGTCATTTAAAGAGAAAGAAAGATTCCAGCTTGACAATGGAATCCAACCCAAGCCAGACTTCAGCTTCCACACCTGTGGTTACTGAAATGCATAAAGAGGATCAGCAGGCAACTGGTGGCCCAAACTCTTTAGGGGTTACCAGTGAAGAAAGAGCGGACCCTTGGCTCAGTAGTGGTATGTTAGCATTTAATCTAAATAAGCCTATTTATTCAACATCTTTCATTATTAACTCTGAGTCTGCATCAGGATATGATGCTTCAGCAAATTCCACAGATGAAGCTGATCCTGAAAAATCTGCTCCTAGTGATTTTATACCTCAACAACAGGGTATGAATAAAGGAACCAAAAACACTTCATATGATCATTTATTTGCAGGTACTGACTCGCATGTTCTTGCAAACCAAACCCAATCTGTTAGTGAAGGGTTAGAAACTGTCCTCACCCAATCTACAACCGATAAAGGGGACAACAACATTGCTAAACAGATTGAGGAAGTAGAATCCTCGAGAACAATCAAGCTGGAGGATCTGGCAAAGCTGGTGCAAAATGTTCAACCAAGCTTCAAAGACCTGGACTCACTAGAAGATGATCATATCACTGTTGTTGATGATAGTGATGAAGATGAGGAAGCAGACAAAGATGGACTTCATGCTACCTCAAACATTGAAACTAAAGACACTTTAATTCCTAAATCCTCATCTCCCAGGTCTTCTTAAATTTAAGAGCTTACCAACCAGGTCCTCATTCTTTAATCTTAAAAGCATAAATTGGAACTTGAGAAGAATAAAGCTGAAGCTGAAGCTACTCTCCTTAAAGCTCAACCCTCTTTTCCTAATGTGGGACAACTTAATAAGCTTCTGGTAAAGTCTTTACAAACTGAATTCTCAAAGATTTATCTGCTCATGACTTTAGCAGCTCACTACCAACTGAGCTGAAGGAACTCCCCTCCAAGTTTAATGAACTAATGAAGTAGTAAAAGGGCTAAAGAAACAAGTTCATGAATTGGAAATTGAGCTGCCAGGAGATTTGAAAGAAATTCCCACCAAGCTGGAAGATTTTACCAAAATTGTCACAAGTCTTACATCCTAAGTTGCTGAACTGAAGACACTTCAGTGGGAACTCCCAGCAGAATTTCTTTTTGTGCCAACCCAAGTTGAAACGGTTAAGGCTAAACTCAAGACCGTGGATGCTCTTCCAAGTTTACTCAACAAAGTCACCAATGCCTTGAATCAGTTTGCTCATGCCATTGCATCAAAGAAGACTAAAGATGCTAGTGTTCCTTCAGCAGGCCAAGCTGGCACTCAACCTGCTGAGGGGGAGAAGAACACAAATCAAACCACTATCTCTTAGTTATTTCAAAGAAAAGCTGCAAAGAATGCAAACCTGACCAAACAACAATTAAAACCAACACCACCACCTATAACACCAATCATTCCTCCAGTCATCACAACCACAACAACTCAAATACAATATCCTTTTCTTTAAAGTCCACCATAAAGCTCCTTTCAATCTGAGAGGGAGCATACCAAGAAAGATAAGGGGAAAAAGGCTATGTCTTCAGAAGAGATTGAGAAGGAGAGTACTAATAGTGATTCTGATGATGATGAAACTCACTTGACTAGTTCTATGGTTGAGTCCTCTAAAATAAAGAAAGTAAAGAAGTTTGATTTGTCACTGAAGGTGGAAAGCATATCCATCTAACTGAAGAAGAAATCAATCATCAAAAGAAGATAGAGGAAGATGCCAAAGCTGAAGCAGCCAAATGTGAAAGTGAGGTAAGAAAAGAAGAGATGGTTGATCTTCTTGGTCCAGAGGTGGTGAACAAGTACTACAATGACAAGTTACAGTATGACAGATAGTGTGATAAAATGCTGAATAGAAAAGCAGAATCAAGAATCACCAACTGTGATGTATTAACCAAAAAGGGTCCAATTACACTTAAAGTGTACAAAGAGGATGGTACAAGTGAAGTTATTCTCAACTTCAAAGCCAGTGATATGCACCTTGATGAATGGAGAGAAGTCATAAATGCATGTCCCAACAGAACTGGTAAAGGATGGAAAATCATCTATGACCAGATACGTTCAAGAATGGACTATATTCACACAATTAAAGAAGAACTGGGTATTACCTTGGATATTCCTCTAAGTAAACAGGACCCTCTTGACAAATTAAATGATCTCGCAACCAAAAAGAGAAAACATGCTGATGACATACATGACTACTTCAAAGCAAATAAAAGGCTTAAGTCATCAGTTCAGTATAAAGATCATTTTGCTGGTATTGTGCTAAACGAACATGTCCTTGATATGATCATGTTCAACTCTTACCATAGACAAGATTTTGTTACCAATGAAGATCTGGGAGATTTATCGAATGTCATGCTATAGACTGTATAAGAAATCTTCTTTAGACATCATCAAGGTACTGGGCTTGATGATCATGCCAGGACCTTCAGTGCCCTTCTGCTTGCTGAAACTGATAAGAGTAACTTGAACCCACTCAAGCAGATGAGGACCACTGAGCAGCTAAGACAATAGAATGAAATTGTTTGTACTAACCTTATCTTTTGTAATTGTAATGTAATGAAAGTTAATAAAGGTAATAATCAGTTTATGTTGCTAAATGTTTATCAATTTTGTAAGAAGAAGTTGTTTTGCTCACTTACTACTAATTTTAAGTTAGGCTATTTGTATATTCAAATATGGGGAGATTGTTAGGTTCAGTTCCTGAGCCTTTCAGTCTCTCAGTAGATTTAAACATAAAATCCCCTAAGTTTTACTCAAGCTGAAGCCATTCTGATTGAGTCGCTAAAGTTTTTTCAGCTTCCGCTCTTCAGGCACTTAGAAGATTAGGAAGTATCTTCACTTCAGTTTATGCAGCGGATCAAAAACTAAAAAAGGCCTATGTAAAGAGCTTCAGTTCAGCTTGGTTGATAATTCCAAGCTGAACGTTGTCTATCTCCTTAACAAAAGTTTGAAACATTTTGTTTTACTTCTAAAAGGTTTACAAGGCGGGAAAAAGATTGCTTTATGTCAAAAGGAATAAAGCAATCTCCTTGGGAAAAGGTACTACTAAAGTTGGTATAGAAGTACAACAACTTTCCTTAAAGAACCGTACCTGGTACTTTAGAGCACGTCTGCATTAAATGGTATCTCAACGATGCATGACATGCGTACTAGGTTAACTTGTAAACCTTAATCCATTTGCCTATAAAAGGAAATGGATTCCCAGAGTAAATGTTATCTCTTCCAATTAATGTGATACACATTGAAGAGTTCATTTATCTCTCAAACAAACTGAACGGTACTACTGAAAGCTGAAGCTTCAGTTTAGTCATAAGTAGTTTATTTTCTTACTCTCTTAACTTTGGTTAGAGTTTAAGTTAGAAGGAGATAACACCCCCAGTTGTCATTCAACCACCTTGCTATTCCGCAAGCAAAGAGTGTTATAGATTCTTTATTTGATTCTAATAAGAACCTATACGTTGAAAAGTTACTTCTGTGTTTTAAACTTGTTCTTTATATTCTTCATATATATCTATTTAAAACTCATGGAATGTGATTAGTTTAACTTTATAAACCTTATATCACATTCAAAGGGACCAAAAAATAGAATGGGGTTCAGGGCTAAATGGCGCAAATGGGTAGAAGTACGTGTATATCTATACTTGTGAATGGCTCGCCAATGGAAGAATTTGGCATAGAGTGTGGAGTTAGACAAGGTGACCCATTGTCACCTTTTCTATTTATCTTGGTAGCCGAAGGATTGAATGCGATTGTTAGTGAAGCGGTGGATAACGGTATTTTTAGAGGGGTA
Organism: Tanacetum coccineum; assembly: GCA_026074375.1. Classification (NCBI taxonomy): domain Eukaryota; kingdom Viridiplantae; phylum Streptophyta; class Magnoliopsida; order Asterales; family Asteraceae; genus Tanacetum; species Tanacetum coccineum. Next base: position 28,388 of record BQNB010065585.1, read on the forward strand.
AAAGTAGGTGCTAATAACGTCATGGTGTCGCATTTACAATACCGGATGACACTATATTCTTTAGTGAGTGGAATAAAGAGAATGTTAAGTCTCTTATGTGCATTCTTAAGTGTTTCGAGGAAGTATCCGGTTTAAGGGTAAACTATAACAAAAGTAATTTATATGGTATTAGGGTCAACGAATCTGAGTAGATGGATATGGCGGGTTGGATGGGATGTGGTGTTGGGGAATTCCCATTTACTTACTTGGGATTATCGATTGGTGAGAACATAAGACGGATAAATGCATAGAATATTGTTATAGAAAAGTTCAAGAGTCGGTTGGCCGATTGGAAAGCTAAAACGATGTTGTATGGGGGTCGACTAACATTGGTTAAAACGGTCATAGGTAGCTTGCCATTGCATTATTATTTGATGTTTCGTGTGTCTTCGCGTGTGTTAAAACATCTTGATAGGATTTGAAAAAATTTCTTTTGGGGTGGGGTTGGGGAAGGGAAAAAGTATCTTGGGTCAAATGAGATAAGTTACTAGCATCACATAGGGTAAGGGGTTTAAACATTGGGTCATTGCGGGCAAAAAATTTAGCTTTATTAGGAAAATGGTGGTGGAGGTTTAAGAGGGATGGTGGGTGCTTATGGGTTAGAGTTATTAAAAGTATTCATGGGGGAAGTGGTAGGTTAGAGGATAATAGGGTAATGGGTGAGGGGAACATGTGTGGGGTGTGGCAGGACATTTTAAGGGTAGGAGAAGAGATGGATGAGTTAGGATTAGAGTTTACATCATCGTGTAGAGGTGTTTTAGGAGACGGGAGCGATACTAAGTTTTGGTTGGATAGATGGGTAGATGATAGAAGACTTTGTGATAGATTCTCTAGGTTGTTTCACTTAGATATGGGCAAAGAGGGTAGTGTGAGGGATAAGGAAAAGTGGGTAAATGGGTCATGGCATTGGATGTGGGAGTGGCGAAGAAGTATTAAGGGTAGAGTATGTAATGAGTTAGTGGATTTAGTGAGTGTGTCGCAAAATGTTGTTGTTTCTAATAATTATAGGGATAGATGAAGTTGGACGCTAAACGAGGATGGGGGATTCAAGGTCAAAGTGTTATTAAGATTGATCGAGGAAAAGGTTCTTCATGTGGAAAATGGAACTCAAGAAACGCTTTGGAACAAGTTAGTGCCAAAAAAGGTAAAAAAAATTGTGTGGAGAGCTTTGAAATGAAGACTTCCGGTTCGTGAGGAGCTTGACAAAAGAGGTATCGATTTGGATTCGGTTCTTTGCCCTAGTTGCACTAATGCGGTAGAATCATATGCCTATAGCTTGGTCACTTGTGACTTAGCTATGAACGTGTGGGATAAGGTGTTTAGTTGATGGAAGATGGGAAGAGTCAACACTTTTTCTATTGATGAATTATTCTCATCATATGGAAACGTTAATGTCTGTAGTAACATCTCTCACGTTTGGCAAGCGGTCATTTGGACATCCGGTTACTTCATTTGGAAAGAAAGAAATGCTCGTGTGTTCGGTAAAAAGTATCAAGTATTAACAAAATCGTTCAAGATATTCGACTTAAAAGCTATGAATGGATAGTGCGAAGATCGAAGAAGCATAGAGAAATTAATTGGCATTTGTGGTTATTTAATCCTATAAGCCGCTATACGATTTAGTGGTTTCATTTGTGTCAGCAGTATCTGTGTTTGGTTCTGTGAGTCTACTGTTTCAGTGGTGCTGTTAGTCTGCTGTAGTAAGAATGCCTTTGGGGTCTGGACAATGAGCTCTTTCTGGTATATCTTGTCTGGTGTAAAAAATATGGCATGTCCCTCTACTTATCAAATGGTGGGTCAGGCCTTTGTTTGTGGCATATATATGGCATGATATTGGGTTGACTCCTTAGCTTGGCCCTGGTTATTTTTTTGTTGGCAATTCTTTAGTATATTTGATTTACGTGTAGTGTTTTTTTGCCCCTTGTGGGTTTTGTTTTTTGGGTCCTCTTTTGTTAATCGGCTTGATTATAAAGTTGGATGCCTTCGTTTGTATTGTTTTGGTTGCGGTAATATATTGATGCCTTTCTAAAAAAAGAGATTAGTATTATATGCTACATGAAGTATCATTTAATTTTAAGAGATTATGTAACATTTTTTTATAAACTCTTATAAGTTCATCTATAGTGATCTACCAAACAAACCTTATATTTTAAATAGCTTATATTTTTCTAAAAATAATAATAATTTCTTTATAATCTTATGTGCCAAACATACCAAAGTAATAATAAGGGACAAGATATTTTTTTGTTTGTAAAAGCTATAGATATGCAAAATATTTAAAAAACAGCTCTACGCAATATACTTTGTAAACTCCCAAGCTAGCTAAAATACATTCAAATTATGTTTGATCTAACTAATATGACCGGCTATGTGACCTGTTTGATCTTCTGTCATTTAGAAAAGTTACAGTAATGGGCTATGTGGTTTGCGTTGACTTTCACCATTAGTCCATGTCATTTTTATTATTGCAAAGTTAGTCCTTTATATTAATGACGTTAGTCCTGAAAAATTTATTTTCTTAAAAAATTATACGCGTTTTTATACTCGTTTATATATACGTTTTTATACACACATTTTTATACAAACGTTTTTATTCACACATTTTTATACACGGTTTTATACACACATTTTTATACACGGTTTTATACACACGTGTTTATACACATATTTTTATACACATACTTTTATACACACGTTTCTATTCATACATTTTAAGGTATGTTTGGCGACACGTAGCAGTAGCAGTAAGTAGTACCAGTAGCAACATCAGTAAGCAGTAGCAGTTAGCAGGAGCATTAAGCAGTAGCTGTTTGTTTAAAAAAGATGTTTGGTACCGTAGCTGTAAGATGTAATTAGAAAGTGTAAAATTACTAAAAAGAGCATATAACCCAATTAAGGAAATTATAAATGTTATATTTGAGGGTATAAATGTAATTTTATAAACAAAATGCTAGGAGCAGTTCTGAAATGCTTCCATTTGAGATTGAAGCGGTTAAGCAATATTCAAATGATTGTTGACGTGTTGTCAAACAAGCTTTTCATCTAAAATGCTTACCGCTTCAAAACGCTTGTTGCCAAACACAGCCTTATACATCTTTTTATACACATACTTTTCTACACACGTTTCTATTCACACATTTTTATACACACGTATTTATACATGATTTGTACACACACGTTTTTATTCACACATTTTTTACACGTTTTTATACACACATTTTTATACACACAGTTTTATACACACATTTTTATAAGCGTTTTTATGCATATTTTATTATACGTTTTTATACACACGTTTTTATTAAACAAATTTATTCAATGTTAGTCCTTTTTAAAATTTATACAACATTTTTATAAAAACCTTTTTATAAAACGTGTATAAAAACATGTATATAAAGATACGTGTATACAACTGTGTATAAAAATGTTTGAATAAAGACGTGTGTATAAAAATGTATCTATAAAAACGTATATATAAATGTGTGTATAAAAACGTATGTATAAAAATATGTATAAGAACTTATATTTAAACGTGTATAAAAATGTGTGTTTAAAAGTATGTGTATAAAAACATACATAAAAACTTATATAAAACGTATATAACAATATGTATAAAACCGTGTAAAATTTTTTAAGAAAATAAAATTTTAAGTTAATTACAAACGGTCGTATAAAAATGCGTGTAAAGTTTATTAATTTTTTTTTAGAATATATTGGAGCGACCAAGGAGGGTACAGCGTCCTAGCGTATATATCCAGAGTCCATATACGCCATTTCCTCCTACTACGGAATTACCTAAGAAACGGGTTGGTAGAACTAAGAAAAACTCCAAGAATGACAATTTATCACCCTTGAATCTTGAGAACGCTTTTGCGCATGACAATGTAGGAGGGGATGACGTTTTGATAACGGGTGTACATAATACTGGTATATACTTTACGTATGAAAATGTCGACCCTAATAAGGTAATTGTTAGTCAGCTATTTAATTTAATAAATAAAGTATAACAATTATGTGTATTGAGATAGTCTTTTAACATGCTTTTTAGGTTACCCGACAAGAATATAATGACTTCACGGATTTTATTTTAAACCCCTATCAAGTTTATTTAGATTGTTACATGATGGGTTATTTAGTTCCAGAATTCTTTTGGCGAGATCTAGTACCTCATTTGTGTATGCCTAGAAGTCACAGCGTAGACAATCCCAACAATGAAGGATGCCGGAGACGTAAGTTTAATAATACAACTTTAATAAATGATTATTTATTTTTTTGCTTAAAAACATTTATTAATTTTGTTAGCATTTTTTTAAGCAGCAAATGAATTCGTGGACTATATCTAAATCAGGGACAGCATGTGTACATCCTGAAAATAACCGATTCTTGATACAGACAGATCCACACATTATTAGAATGTTAGATGGTTCAACCCGTCCCTACCCATCATGGAAAAATGTTAATTGGGTACTTATATTTGCGCTTATTTATGTTAAAACTTTTAACCTCTTTTATGGATGAATATTATGTGATAAGTTATTTACATTTACTATTTTTTGATTGTTTAATTTTTGTAGGTGTATATGCCAATAAATGTTGGTGGAAATCACTGGGTAACGGGTGCAGTTAACCTACCCCATTCTATTTTTTATGTCTTTGACTCTATGGAAAGTCAAAGTACACGTTTACTCTTGGAAGCTCAAATTAAAGATTGGACGCCCGTTATTAATGGCATTTTGCAAACGCGTGGTTATTTCGATGGATCTGAACGACCATACCATAACTTTATATTATCATACAACCAGGGTTGGGGATTTTCGATCCCTCAACAAACTAACTTCAAAGACCGTGGAATTATAACTTGTTGGTTAATAGCTAAGTTATCTGCTGGTCATGTGCCAGTAGTGCCTTTTGACAATGAACGTTATTGGGAGAACATTAGATATGAAATGGATAAAATATTCTATAAGTGTAGGTGTGAGAATACTCGGTATTGTGGTTATGATTAGTTTAGTTTATATATTTTGTATGTTGAAAGACTTACACTTTGCATGGAATAATATTTTATATTACTTTGATATACCAACAATAAGTAGACACTGAATTAATAAAACGTTACAAGCGATGAACATTGTTGTAATACAACTTGATTTAAAAACATACAAGAAAATATGTAAAAATAAACATTTAAAAAATTAAAATTCAGTGTCCTTGTCGAATACCTTAACAATGTTTCTGATTGTAATGTTAAGATAATGTTGTGATGGTTTTGGTGTCCAGACATAAACATTACGAAGTATCAAAACAGATCCGACTTTGATAGACTTTGCGTACCCATAATTTTCATTTTGAAAGACTTTGTCATGAATCGTACCTCCCATTGTACCTGTTGGATCTTTTAGTGTAACTGTCATGTCTCCCAATGAATTTGGTGTACAACTCTTGACAACCCCAACCACTAATTCAAGTTTCCCCTTGATGCAATGGTTTTTCTTATCGCCAAGACAACCAAATACAATGACCCCTTCACCATGAAGATAGACAATCGCTTGTAGCCATGGCCCTTGCATAAAATGATCATCTTCAGACATATCTTCATTTACTTTCCTGACATACTCCTAGGTTGTCAATATGTTATCATGACCCCCTTCCTGAATGTCTGCTTTTTTTCGCGGCAACGCCTTTTAAAGAATACCCACTGGCCCGGGTATTATCCTTGCTTCAACTTTATGTGGACGAATGTACAAATGTGGTATTTCATCAGTTATAGAATTAGTAGCACATTCAATAAAGAATTCAACATCATCGTCGCTTGTAATATCCCTTTCAATTGCAGGGTGATTAAACGATTAATTGAACCGAACATTTGGATCTAAATTGAGTCTCTTCACAACAAATTCAAGTAACATTGAGTACGTCATATCATCGTAAAAAATCACACCTTCCTCAAATGTATTAAAATGTAAAATACATTTTTTTTGAAGACGCGTCCATTGATATGTTAGATAGTTTAGAGAATGTTGTAATATGAATATATCTATAACTTATATACAATGTATGAGCATCTTTAATTAATAATGAAAATGATATTATTAGATTTGACTATTCAATGACTATACAAAAACATTGATTTGACAAGTCAATGACATTGGTTTCATCACTTATTATTTGTAACGATTTATGACATTATCTGAAACTTCTGTTACAGATTTGACAATTCAATGACTGTACAAAAACATTGATTTGACAAGTCAATGACATTTGTTTCATCACTTATTATTTGTAGTGATTAATGACATTATCTGTCACTTCTGTTACAGATTTGACAATTCAATGACTCTACAAAAACATTGATTTGACAAGTCAATGACATTTGTTTTATTACTTATTATTTGTAGCGATTTATGACATTATATGACACTTCTGTTGCTTTTTATAAACCTATAAATAACCCTTCAATTAT
>BQNB010065586.1:0-15515 GCA_026074375.1 Tanacetum coccineum
TCTATAAGCAGAACAAATAAACAATCCCAAACACCCTTCTTGCTCTACAATAAGCAGATAAGGAGTATCACATTCGTTCGTAGTTTGAGAATACAACATAAAAAACCTGTTCTCGTTACCCGGGGAGGGCGAGCCTTTTTTCTCAAATAATCTCATAAGGTAGAAATGCAAGATCCACTGAGCTAACCTTCCTCAAGATCGATGACAACCACATTGATACCATAACAACAACCGCAACACACAAATACCTGAGAATCAGATTCAAACATCCGTGAAATCAGCAACCAAAAGATAAAAAACAACCACATTGATTGAATATAAAGAGTCACATACCCGATTTGACCTTTTTATTCTCTGGATCGTAATCGGCTCGGCTCAAAAGATCGACTGCACTCACAATCGAGCTAATGAACAGTATCCTTGTCTCACACACGTATTTTTTAATGCCCGTTTTTCCTATTCAGTTCAATATATGAGGCTCAGATTGACCATTAATCGACAAAAGCAGATACGTCCACCATGGCTGCAAACCTAATAGGTTGCCCCGCCAAAACGCGAAGTTTCACGGCTTTTATCGAAGTTGTTCAAATTCATCATAGCCTTTTATAGCAGTGCATATGCTGTAAAATTTTATATAACGAAAGGGCTAATCAAGCAAAAAGCCCAATAGATTGTATAGACTGTACAACCACGTAAATAAGCTTACTGATTGTGTTGCTTTCAAAGGAAACACCATCAGTACGCAACGATCATGTCGCTAGTACAACTCGTTGTGGCAGATATAATAAAACTGACAGCCGTGTCTCATACATTTGGCTCAAACAGGGCTATCACGGTTGCGTACGACAGAGGTAGCCTAGCCAGGCAATAGCCCACTTTCGCTCATCATTGTCATTGTAGACACTACATAAAGAGGATAAGGTACCAACAATCCATTAAACCATAATCCAAATATTGTGTGGAAAATCGTGTAGGATATAATAATTTATTCAAGTAATGACAGATAGATACCGGGTAGATATGATGGAGCGGGTCAAATAGATGGAGTAGTAATCTTTATAGAACATCGTGTAACGGACAACAAAAAGGATTTTCAGTTTTGCAAATATGAAAGCAATACAGACCACACGCGATGGCTGCAAACTCGATATCGATACGTTTGCCTCGCCGAAATATGGGTGTAGGTGTAACATGCTCAAAAAAAAGCAGGCGCACATCAACGCTGAAACCACTTGAATAAAATACTATATCCTATACGCTTTCCCATATACCCCGGTATTACATTATACCCATTCCACCCTAACCCGGTCTCGCATTAGAGTTCGACCCGGGGATATTTAAAATAGTATATCCTACATGATTTCCCATAAACCCCTGTATAGCAGTCCAAAGACTTTTTGGCCCGTGGAAATGCAAATTTCAGGGCTTATTTTGCAGCCAATGAGACTATCACCATCGTCACGCAACCGTCGGTATCGTCGCACGCCATGGATAGCGGCAACGAAAAGACCGGTGGCATCGAAGGAGCGTAAGCCGAAAGTATAAGCAAGGCCGAACCATAAATCATAATTTTAAACAGAAAGAACAAAGCCAAGTTTCAATTCATCATAAAGATCCTGAAATCAAACAGGGAAACGTATACCCACTTTTTTGTAAGGTTAATAACGCCCAAAAAATAGTGAGCAAGCTAAACAACCTAATAGGTTGCCCCGCCAAAACGCGGAGTTTCACGGCTTTTATCAAAGTTGTTCAAATTCATCATAGCCTTTTATAGTAGTGCATATGCTGTAAAATTTTATATACCGAAAGGGCCAATCAAGCAAAAAGCCCAACAGATTGTATAGACTGTACAACCACGTAAATAAGCTTACTGATTGTGTTGCTTTCGAGAGAAACACCATCAGTACGCAACAAACATGTCGCCAGTACAACTCGTTGTGGCAGATATAGTAAAACTGACAGCCGTGTCTCATACATTTGGCTCAGACAGGGCTATCACGGCTGCGTACGACAGAGGTAGCCTAGCCAGGCAATAGCCCACTTCCGCTCATCATTGCCATTGTAGACACTACATAAAGAGGATAACGTACCAACAATCCATTAACCACAATCCAAGTATTGTGTGGAAAATCGTGTAGGATATAATAATTTATTAAAGTAATGACAGATAGATACCGGGTAGATACGGTGGAGCGGGTCAGACAGATGGAGCTAGTAATCTTTATAGAACATCGTGTAACGGACAACAAAAAGGATTTTCAGTTTTGCACATATGAAAGTAATACAGACCACACGCCATGGCTGCAAACTCGATATAGATATGTTTGCCTCGCCGAAATATGGGTGTAGGTGTAACATGCTCCAAAAAAAATGCAGGCGCACATCGACGCTGAAACTACTTGAATAAAATACTATATCCTACACGCTTTCCCATATACCCCGGTATTACATTATACCCATTCCACCCTAACCCGGTCTAGCGTTAGAGTTCAACCCGGGGATATTTAAAATAGTATATCCTACACGATCTCCCATAACCCCCTGTATAGCAGTCCGGCGACTTTTTGGCCCGTGGAAATGCAAATTTGAGGGCCTATTTTGCAGCCAATGAGACTATCACCATCGTCACGCAACCGTCGGTATCGTCGCACGCCATGGATAGCGGCAACGAAAAGACCGGTGGCATCGAAGGAGCGTAAGCCGAAAGTATAAGCAAGCCCGAACCATAAATCATAATTTTAAACAGAAAGAACAAAGCCAAGTTTCAATTCATCATAAAGATCATGAAATCAAACAGGGAAACGCATACCTACTTTTTTGCAAGGTTAATAACGCCCAAAAAATTGTGAACAAACCAAACACGCCAAACAAATCCCCTTTGGCTCATATATAATTATAGTGAGCAAAGATCGATGATACCTTCTTTTTTACAATTATTGTGTCACCGAAACCACCATCACCAAACAAATCCCTTAGCTCATATACGAACGCAGCAACAAAGAACAAACCACAATAAAAAAAAAACGCCATTAGATAGCAACAATAATTGTATCATCGAAACCACCACCACACCCACACCATTTGATAAACCCCTTTGGCTCATCTGTTATTAAAACAAAACCCCGGCAGTAACAAAAAGCAGGCCACAAACCTCAGAAGAAATAAAAGCCCATGATCTGCTTTTAGTGCGAGAACAACAAAGATCATAGAAAAAAAGATTGAGAGAGGTGAGATCTGTTTTTAGAGTGAGAAGGATACGTGTTTTGTTATTGAGAATGTTATCAAGAGACAGGTGGAGAGAGTAATAAATGGCGGGTCGGATCAGTTTTTTAATGTAACCAGAGTCGGGCTAAACATTAAATTGCAACCGATGTTCCTGGTTATTGTAGGTTTTTACAATTACAATAATCTTTTTTAAGATAAACATTCTATAATTTCTTTAGCCTTTTATTCTAGGAAAATGTTTTAATGAAAAATAACTTTATGTGTGTGTGTGTTTGAATGCAAAAGTACGAAGACCGTGTATGCAAGAATAGTGTAAAAAGTACAAGACAGACAGACAACCAAAACAGCAATGTGACCAGCCATTCTTCTGTTGCAAACTTATGATTGTTCATGTATCCTTTTTCCACAGTCAAACAAGTGGTAACACTTGCCTTTGCTTTTAGAATTGATATATTATTGTCGATGTTGTGAGATTATTGTTTATTTGTCGATTTAGATTATTTTCACACTATTAATTCGAATATAACTTTTACCGTATCCATGTGATTTGAACACATCAAAAATTGATTGGCACGCTCATATATACAAACACTTAAAGCACAGTTTATTTACAATACAACAATATAATGCATAATTAAAAGTGTCACAATCAAAAATTGAGTGTGCAAATCATAACCCTTTACCATAAGGTAAAAAACTCAAATGTCACTTGATAACTAAGGGAGAGATCATGCTTAAGTTGTTGCTTATGCTAAAGGAATCGAAGATGTCGCAACCACAAATACCGAAAATAAGGAAAAACGACACGATGAAGGAAAAGAGTACTGCATAAACAATGACGTACATGGAGGTCCAATATTTTGGTGAAAACGTTGGATACAATCGTTGTTGGATATTATGTTGAGGTTGTGTAATTTTAGTGATATTCCTTTACAACTTAGAGTGTGGTGGGGGTTAAATAAAACAATTTTGTCATATTTAACTTTTTATCTCATAGTTTCATGAAAACGTATGTTATTAACTGGAGTGGTAAATAAGACTTCGTCTCCCATGTCTTATCTTTATTTTCTCCTAAATTAATCTCTTCCATGATACCATGAATAATTTCACTAGTCCACTAATTTTCATGCAACAGTGAGAGCGAGGAGAAGTTTTAGCAACGTGTGTACCTACTACTGTGAACTATTTTTTTCATATGGATAGTTGCACTTCTCTTCTTAAATTAAAAAAAAAAAGAAAAAGAAAAAAAAGCAAGTGAAGCTCTTCAACAAAACCATACTCTCCCTTCGTGAATTCTGCTACCGCCATTGTTTTGTGTGGTTTCTCCCAAAAAGGAAACGTGGACAATAAAAATGGGACGGATGGAGTATTAATTTAGATATAAGCAGCAGATCATAGTTACGCAAATGTCTTATGAATTTCAAAGATAGTACCACCACTACGACTTTCAAAGTTGTTTACTAACAAAATTTATGAATTTGTAGTCATAGTTGTGCGTGATAGAATACAAAGATTTATGATTGCAGAATTCGCAAACAATATACTTGTTGTGCATCATGAGTACTTCCAACTTCTTGGCATTGTGAACAACTAACTACTTAATCCCATTTGGCACATACTGACGGGACTTCTTGTTTGAGGCGCACCCAATGCTGGGCATGAGAGCGTACCCTTAAAACGTTCTCTTCACCTGAGAGTCAATACCATTGGGTCTACGACAGTTTTCCTGCAACAAAGGGATATATGAGTACCCCCACAATCAAGTGAAAGCATGTATCTCTAAAAGTTTTTTACTTATTGCATTTAAGATGTCCTTAAAGTTTTTACACAATCACTCTTACACATTATAATCCTCGGATAATAATTTTCTTAGTAAGCATGTCTCTAAAAAATATAGAAAGCGATAACATCTTAAGAAGTGTTTATCAATATAACCTGTAAATCTTTTGGTTGAAAAATCACAATCAATTCAAGTATGATGACAGACTGAGAAAAAAAGATAGATTCAGAAGATGTTCCCTGTGAAGCATACATTAGCAATGTAACCAATGCCAAATCTCAACTTTAATCTGAAGTTTCTGATGCAACGAAGCCTACCTTGTGTCATAATTCTTATTATGTAGCTTAAAATATCAGCTTCTTCCATAGAATGTGTTGTTAGAATAATGGCTCGTCCTTTCTTTGCATTTTCAATAATGTCTGAAACATGTCTTTGAGGTATCGGCTATGGCTTTTTCTAAACCGATTCCTAACTCCATGTCCTCACAGTTCTTATAAACCTTATGGCCATCATTCCGTTATCTGCGATTAATTTTGAATAACCTATATAACATTTAAATAGAGACATGTAAGAACATAAGATATCGATGCCTTATGTAGAAACGAACATGTGAAAACAAACAAGCACAAAGATAATATATCACAAATGGTTTGACATAAATGATGCCATAGAAATCAGTTGACAAAGGTAATGTAGTTACTTATGAATGGGTCGATTTGAGCCAATTTATTGTGTCTAAGGAGTCACCAAATAGTAACATTATAACAGCATGCTTAACGGGTCAAAATCGTCCCAAGGCATATTTTTAGTGCAGGCATCCTCCTAATTTATTACTGTATATTAAAAAGAATATACATTTTGTTGAAATATGACACATCGCAAATAAGGGTATCTTAAGAGGCACCATTTTAAGTGAAGCATGGGCAGACCCTTTATACTTGCAAATAGATAGAGGTTGCAATCAAAACATACTATTCAACCAATTAAAGATTGTACCAAGTCAAAGAGTACATATCAAAGAAGTTTTTGTGAAGTCTCTTGTGGCCAAGTTGATCTGTTTTAATGGAATTTAAAGATCATCTAGCTTTTAAAATTGGTGTATTCGTGTTGTTGTGGTAGAATAAATAGCTTTGCAGTTCTGTCAATATAAATGCAACCATTTCGTTTAGACAAAATTATACCTATTGTGGCAAGAAAAATAAATTAAGTTTTGAGTTCAATGTATACTTCATGACTGATACAGAAATTAAAATACGTACTTGAAAGTACAATGCTTCCTCAATCCTCTTGGTGATCCTACTCATAGACGGTCGTTCTTTTATGTTGAAACAAAGGCATCTATATGTAGTCTCTGTAAATATATGTAAAGAATGACCATTAGTTTGATCTCTTATACTGGGATCGACTAATCTGTCTAGTTTGTCGTCATCATAGTATCGATGAACCCGCTATATCAAATTACGTTTCTCATTATAATCATCATCGTTATTGACATCATCATGGTCATCATCACCGAAGTTTTTTTATTCAGATGCCGTCAAAAGAGTATATAAAATCATAAACGAAGGTCTGTACTGAATACAAAAAAAAAACATAAAAGAGTTACCTCATATGTAACTGAATCAGCCAATCCATGAGCATACACACCTACAGAATGAAATTCAGCTTTGTCAAACTTCAACATTTCTTAAAAGCTACAAATGTGTGCTTTTATAAGGAGGATATATATTTGTTTTTCACTTTACTTGATTGTACTTGATAGACAAATCCCAAACGTCATTCTATTTATACATGTTGCAAAAGTTTATACACATAATAGGGGGCATAACAGTATATTGTATCTTAATTTATAGATAAATAACTAAAAGCCTATAATAATCCGATGAAATTTATATATTCAACACACTTGTGCCTTATTGAAACATGAACTGTTAGAACGGAAGTTTAGTTATGAGACATATTTACAAAAGATGTAAATGGCAACCATATTGATCGAATTTACAATTGTAGCATGTTGGGCAAAGTTGTCTAAGATATTGAATATATAGAGCTTAACAATTAGGGAATTGAGTAAGAGAACATCCCTCATACTTCTTGTATAAATAGATGTACTCCTATAGACCTATGTACGTGAAAACACAAATTTTGTAATGGGTAAAAGCCATAAATACTCCATGTACTCGCCTGTTTAACTCATTATACTCTACGAATTCGTAAACAACTCATTATACACTATGAAACCGTCAATAACCAGTTACCTATTTCATAATGGAGTATAATGAGTTATAAATGTGAGTACATAGGGTATTTATGGCTTTTACCCTAAAAAATAAATAAACCCTCTTTTTTTTGTATTTTTGGCAAAAAAAAAATAAACCACACCCTCACCCAACTCACTAAAAATTCTTTTTTTTATAAAAATTTTTAAACTTTTTATAAAAAAAAAAAATTTATACTTCGAAATAAAAAAAATTTAAAAAAATTTTTATACTTCGAAATTTTTTTATAAAATTTTATAAACTTCGAAAAATTTTATACTTCTAAATAAAAAAATATATACTTCTTTTTTTTATACTTCGAAATAAAAAAAAATTTCGAAGTATAAATTTTTTTTCGAAATAAAAATAAATTTTCGAAGTATAAATTTTTTATTTCGAAGTATAAAATTTTATTTTATAAAAATTTAAAAAAAAAATTTCGAAGTATTTATACTTCGAAAAAAATATACTTCGAAGTATAAAACTTATATAAAATTTTTCGAAGTAGAAATATTTTTTTATATATATTTTTTTTAAATATTTTTTCGAAAAAAGTCAAAGGAAAAAATGGTTTGACTACGAGTTACCGGTTAACCCTATAAAAGGTACAAGTATCCGGTAAAAATGCTGACGTGGCATACGGTTAAATGACTTATTTAAGAATTAGTAGAGTATAATGAGTTATAATTGTAAGTATGTAGAGTATTTATGGCTTTTACCCTTTTGTAATCCCAATTGTACTCCATTATGTCAAAGAACTTATCTTGTAAGCAAAATAGCTACAGGCATACCTGACAAAATTGACGAAAGTAGCTAAGTCGTAAAGTGCCTGCTTAGATGAAATAACCTTCAGATTTTATGTACTTAAAGAGTCGAACGGGTTACTCTTTCCATAGTAACGATGTTCGAGGGTAACCATAGCAGCTCCAAATTACTTGGCCAAAACCTGCACCAAATTTAGACTTCCAATAATATTTCTTTTAGTTTTTGATATAACTTGAACTCAACATAAACTGTATTTAAACTACAGTGATCATATAAAAAAACTTACAAAAAAAACTTTATGCTTAAAAATAAAAAAACTACTTATTTGAAAGGGCGTCTGGGATTGAGTTTGGGTAGGTTATTTGATTTTTGCGTTACAGAAGACACGCAAAGAAAAACAATGTTTGGCAAACCTTGCACATGTGAATAGAGAAAAGTACAACAACGGCTGCAAGGGTCAACGCTTTGTAGGTCAGGCCGCATATCACATCGTGTCCGAATGAATTCATGCCCCACCACTCCTACTGCAATCCACACTCATGTCTCGTAATTTTATTTCACGGCAACAAAAAAACTGCTCAATATCACGCCCACACAACCTGTCAATAATAATTTACAGCTATTTTATCATACCTACATACACACTTTCGCGGGGCATTAAGATCTTTATTTGAATTTTATCATAAATCATACAAAACATAACAAAAGTAACAACAAATTCAGCTGATGGAATTATTAAGTTAACACAAACAAACACTATACACAATTATTTACTTACAAAAAAGCAAGTGATTTAAAAGATTCAATAAATCCGTCCTTAAAATAAAAGGATTCAACATCGATTGATTGAGCCAAAACGTGAATCACGGTTTGCAAAATAGGACTTCGTATTATACGATTAAAACTAAAGGTGAATTAAAATTATAAAAAAGGGAATTAGCTTTCCGTTTAGCTATGAAATCTTTTGTTTTTTTTTGTATTCAGGCATGATGCATCACAGTATAATGAAAACTTTAAGATGCCATAATTGATTGAGGCATTGAATTAGGGTTTTCTTTCTGCATGATGCATGATGTAATTGTTCTGCTCACCAAAAGGCAATCCCTAAAGTTACACTTCGGTACAATTCTATTAGTTATATCCGATCAAGTACTTGTGTATTTTCCCTCTTTTTATACACGAGAGTTTATAAAAACGAATTTTAAAAAAAGGGCCAAATCAAGAAAGTTTTAGGTTATTTTTTTTTAAATAAAGGCAAATGGCACAACATAAAAAATAATAATGCCTCGCAATTACGCGAAAAAAATTAACGACCCGCAGCAACGCGCGGGTAATCACGCTTGTTGTAATCATAATAGCTACTATAATTCATTTTTCTTATGCATATTAATAATTTCTAGATTCCAATCGAGATATGATGAAATGTCTGGGATATGAGTTTATCTCACAGGATTGAATAACAACCATCAATCATTGAATAACAGCCATGAACCAATTGCATTAACAGTTATGTATTTTGCTTTTTATAATGGTCAGTTTTAGACCCTTCATTTTTAATTAACATTAATTTTAGGTATATAACGAGATGGAGGGTTAGTGTGTTAACGAAAAGTGAGAAAAAACCTAAATCGGCTAGAAAAAAAAGTTGGCCGCCTTTATGTGCCAAAAAAAAGTTAAGTACTTTAATTGAAAATAGACCCTAAGTTTAGTGTCTTTTTGTGCCATTTGCCCTAAAAATAAAAGTTACAAATAAAAAAATCAAGAGAATGTTTCCTATTATTTTCAAGATTAAAACGCTAATAGTGTACTTATCTCTAGGGGTGAGCATAAAAACCGAAATAACCGAATAAACCGAAAACCGAAACCGAATCGAACCGAAAGCAACCGAACCGAACTAAGAACCGAACCGAATTTGCCAAAACCGAACCGAACCGAACTACAAATTCGGTTTACGGGTTGGTAAGGTTTGACAATCTGAACGAAACCGAATTTATATAAATATAAATATTTTTTATATACTTCATGTATAAAAAAATACTATTAAATTTTACCTAATATAAAAAAAGTGCACTTTTTATGCTTGAAATTAATCTTTTTTTTCTAATTATCTATGTAATTATTTCTTTTTTGAATTTCGGTTTTCCGGTTCGGTTCGGGATCCCAACAAATTTTTTTATTTTTTTTTTATTTTTTCTTGATTCCCACCCATTTTCGGGTTGACCCCAAAAAGAATTTCGGTTTTCGGGTTGACCCAAAAAGGAATTTCGGTTTTCGGTTCGGTTCGGTTGATACCTAGTTCGGTTCGATTCGGTTTTCGGGTTAACCCAAAAAAAATTAACCGAACTAACCGAACCGAATTAACCGAACAACCCGATAACCGAACCGATCAACACCCCTACTTATCTCATTAAATATGCACTTCTCTGTTTAGCCCGGTCCAAATTGATGGACCAATCCTCCTCACCATTACAGGCCCAAATTCGTGGTTATTTTCTCTCTTTATTTCGATGTCTTACTATGTTGATTAGTGCTATTGTTTTTTTTTAACAATGATCATTAAACAAAAACTCTCTAGCAAGGGGCTAGAAGAGGATTACAAAAGATTAGCCAACCAAGAATTCTAACATTTAACTTTTCTACCTCTACATTTAAGCCAAGAAAAAAAAAACATACGAGTACTATAAAATAAATCACTTTTCCTCATAGGATGAGAATTAAAAGTGATACTATTTCGATACCGTCACAAGATCCATAAAGCCGCCGCGGATATAACATAAACACGATCTTTATAATCCTTAGATGATCCCCAATCGTCGAGCCATTGAAGCCAATCGGAACAGGAAACAAAAGTAGGCATAGAAACATCGATCCAAACACGAATAAGCCACCATATGCTAGAAGTTGTATCACACCTAAAGAAAATGTGATCATTCAATTTCAAACCCACATTGCAAGAGGGGCATGTAATAGACTGAATATCTAAACCCCGTACTTGGACTTAGAGAAGGAAAAATACAATTATCCACATGCAAGCGAGTAACGTTCACAGAGAACACACCATCATCACAAACCATTCCAATGCCAAATATCTTGACAATCATTCACTTGAACATGGCCAATTTCCGTCTTCAAAATCTCCAAAGATTCTTCATTCCTGCTCCTTATCTGCCTTTTTCAATTCCATGTCCAAGTATCATGAGATAACCGATCAGCAAGCATGCAATTTGGATTTGCGTCCAAATGAAATAACCGATTATATCTCGTACTCAAAGGCACTTTACCTATCCAACTATCCTTCCAAAAACGGATAGACGAACCATTACCTACCTTATGTCGTAACGAGTGTAACGGGATAATGTCTTTGGAATGTAACATAGAAAACGAATCTACAATATTTGCCCACGTACCAGAAAATTTTCACCCTTTCAACTCCATCCCGGTATCATCCCCATGAATAGCTTTCACCACACGGGCCCAAAGAGAATCCGAGATAGTAACTAACCGCCATCTCCATTTCTGAAGGAGGGCGAGATTAAATGCTTTCAAGCTCCCTATACCAATCTGCCTTTATCATGAGACGCCAAAATATTGTCCTATTTATCCAAGCCATCTTCTTATTCCCACCGCTACCGCCCCAAAAAATGAAGCCCGAAGGGATTCTAGTTTTTTGATAACAGATTCCGGGCATTTGAACAACGAAAGATAATAAATACCGAGGCTCCTGAGCACTGCTTTAATTAAAGTGAAACGCCCTCCAATAGACAACATATTTGCCTTCCAAGTAGACAGCTTTCTGCGAAAACGATCGATCATAAACTGCCAGTTCACAATCAGGTTCATATTTGATCCAATCGGCAATCCAAGATAGACGAACGGCAAAGAACCTGAAGCACAACCAGTTTCACGTGCCATGTCTTTAATTTCTTCAGAAGAAACTCCTATCTCGTACACATTTGATTTTGAAATATTGATCTTGAGGCCCGAGGCAAGATAGAAAACCTGCATTACACGAATAATATTCTCCATATCTTGCTTATTCCACTCGGAAACAATAACAACATCATCCGCATAAAATGAATGGGATATATTCAAGTTCGTATCTCCCACCTTTGTACCATGGATGAGACCTGAACCAACCACATCTTTTAATACAGTATTAAGGCCTTCCATAATTATGAGGAACAAGAATGGGCTTAAAGGGTCTCCCTGACGTAAACCTCGACTAATCAAAAATTCTGCTGATGGACTCCCGTTAACAAGAGCAGACGACCTCGATGTTTGTAAACATAACTGAATCCAACGCATCCATTTTGAGCAAAAACCAAGGGCCGATAACATGTGATCAAGAAACTTCCAACTTAAGGTGTCATAAACCTTTTCAAAGCCGACTTTAAACATTATAAGTTTATGGTTTTGTTTTTTATACCACGCCATTAACTCACTAAGCATAAGAGGCCCATCAAGGATTTGCTTACCCGAAATAAACGCTGATTGCTCAGGACTTACCACTTTATCAACAACTTTTGCTAACCGGTTAGCTAAAATCTTTGTTATTATATTATAATACATACCGATTAAGGATATAGGACGAAAATCCTTAATATGAATCGGATTAGCCACCTTCAGAATAAGGGTAATGAAAGAGGAATTTTCACCTTTTGACATCACAAAGTGATCAAAGAAATCCCTCACAGCAGCTTCAACATCCGGTTTAAATAACTCCCAATACAATTTGATGAAAAGAAAAGTAAAACCATCCGGGCCCGGCGTTTTTGGCTACCGCAATCCCAAACGGCTGCTTTTATCTCTTCACTAGAGACATTATCTTCCAAAGCATTCCTTTCTTACAAATCTAAATGTACTTGCAGAGTAACAATAGTCAGATTCACCAAAGCATCATGAGTTTCAAATTTTTCTTTATAAAAATTAAAAAACGCTAACTTTACCCGATGAGGATCCGTAACCCATTCACCATCAATCATTATAACTTTCACCATCTGTTGGTTGCGTTTTTGTTTCAGCATCCCATGGAAATTTTTTGAATTTTCATCTCCCTTAACATCCCACTTGATTCTTGCTTTTTGAACCATATCCATATCTTCCAAATTTGTAAGGTCATTGCATTCTTTTAGCAAATCCAAACGTTCTTGTTTCTCTACATCAGAAGCTATACACTTGTCAATATTTTTGTCAATTTCTATAATCCGCAACATTACCTCCTGTTTACGAGAGATATCAGCATATTTTACCGTGTTATGCCAAGCCTTTATTTTCTGTTTGATCACCTTTAGTTTTTCATGAAATTTTATACGGCCATTCCCTTCCGAGCACTCATCATAAGCAGTTTTTATACATTCTTCAAAACCATCCCTTTTCAACCATGAACGAAAGAATTTAAAAGGGATCGGGCCATAATCAATCTTCTCATCATGATGCATCAAAGGAATATAATCCGACCATCCACGAGGTAAGACTGTAACCCTTAAATCTGGAAAAGCATCCATGACCGAACTGGATACCAGGAACCGATCAAGTTTACTCATCTGCGTACCCTCCTTATTCATCCATGTGAAAGAACGCCCTTCCAAAGGAAGATCAAGCAAACCCGCATTGTCAATAAAGTTGTTATAAATTTGTGCTTCTGCCTAAGAAAATATCGTTTCTTACCGTTCTTAGTGCTATTGTATAGTTTACTTTTTCAAAAAGGGTAACTAAGGGTGTGTTTAGCTGGATAAAAAACTTCCTAGTTTTGTGTTTTCAGGTTGGCAAAAAACGGGAGGAGATTTATTTTCCACAAAACATAGAAAATGCGTTCATATGATATTGTTTTCCATTCTCAATAAAACAAGAGAGGTTACAAAGAAAACAAGGAAAAACAAAAAAAATGTGTTTTATAGTTTCATTGGTTAAGTTGAAAAATGCATGTTTTGTGTTTTATAGAGAATTTTGTTAAAAAACACTCATTTGAACGCGATCTCTATTTTCTTTATTTTTCACAAAATATTTTATGAAAAACAAGGGTATTTTCCCCCAACTAAACGCAGCCTAACTATTGCACGATATTTACATTACAAATGATCTCACATGTTTTAAGCATGGCTTTAACCCATAAAACCAAATGTATCATTAGGACGTAAACTTTTTGGTGCTATTGCAAAATATTGTTGAGCCTCGATCTTGTTTTCTTTCACTCTTTATGTAATATGAGACTCCACCCAATCTACCTATACAGACATGAATTATAAGATTACGACGGGTAAAAGTACGAGATTTGAGTTTAGGACCTCTTACTAGAATAAACAAACCCTTGTCGTTTAGACCACTTTTAAGGTTTAATGTAACTCGATATATAGGAGACTAATTCAGGTTCTGACTTACTTTCACATACTTTACATTGGTTGACACCTTACTAATTGCAAACTGTACATATCAATTGCTTGGTAAGCTTTTTATAAAAATTCAGTCAATACTCATGCTTATTCTTTTCGTCACTCCTGTATTGGATTCTATGTTAAACCTAAGTTATGTTGGTTATGGTTTATCCAGAACAGGGTGAAGATAATCAATAGCTAACTAATTACCAGTGAAGGTTACCGGATATCACTTGAAGTCGAGCAATCACTTTCCAAAGAAGATTATTCGACCCTATGCCTGGGTTACACGAATACCTCATTGGGATAAAACCAAGTGCTGGTTCTTGTTTTAGGCACAAATCAAGAACCATTTGCTTCTAAGTGTTTTTATTTTCTGCATTCTATCTCATGCAGTCTATGATCCTCTATTTATAGGGGGAATACTCAAAACCCCAGTCAAAGAATTATGAGAGATTATAGGAGATATAATCTCTTCCGTAACTAGTCTCCTTGATTTTAGGAATTAGTGGTTACATGACCATATTAATCGTGGTCATTAAATGCAGTCAAACTTGCCACTTAAACAGGTCAAAGTTGTTACAAGTCAAATTCATTCCAGCGAGGTCAATCCTTCAGCATCCAAAACCATCAGTTAACCAACTGAAGAGTATACAAGCTGAAATACTGAAAAGACTCACTGATGAGTTAACCCGCTGATGATACATCCCCTGATGGATTACTTCATGATGGTATCCTTCAGCTTACTCATCAGGGAGTACGAAGCTGAAACCATCAGACTGATGAATACCATTCAGTGAGTGAACTCACTGAACTTCATCAGCGATCTAAATTCCCTTTTTTCCACTATCAGAGTCAGGGTGTTCAGTGACCTATGAGAGTACACTCCATACCTCCAGTCCCATAACTCGATTTGAACTGAACCTACAATTGAACTAAATTTCCAACAATCCTCCCCAATTTAGTACAATTCCTTTGCATGAAAATTAAACATTAAACAAAACAAGTGCATAAATGAAAATGTCCTGAGGATTGAATTTTGATGACATCAAATAACATCTATTTTATAACATCATTTATCCCATGTTATTAACCCATTTTATATAATTATTGCAA
>BQNB010065587.1:0-5000 GCA_026074375.1 Tanacetum coccineum
GTGGACACTTATTTAAGGACGGATGGAGTATAACAAGTAACGTATTGATAACAATTGATGGACCAACGATAACTCATATGTGTGAGATTGTGTTTAGAAAATATTTGATATCCTTTAGTAGAGTGTGGATAAGATTGACCATTGACACTTTAAATGAATGACTTTAGGTCTGATGACTAATGTATATGAAAGTTACGAAAATGCATCATACGAAAATTAAGTACTTCATGACCTTTGTGTTAGAGCCTTAGGTGTCGTAACACGGTAACACTATTTTTTGGGTGTCACATCAGCGCCACATCAACATAACACCAACACCAACACCACTCATCTAATCATAACACCAAATAACACAACTCATCTCTTTATTTTCATAAAACCCCCTAAACAATTATTTCATTATTTTAACAAACTAACTATTTCATTCATAATTAAACTTACAAATTACATTAAAAAAACACATTATGAAATTAAAAAAAAAACATTACGAAATAAAAAAAACATTACGAAATAAAAAAAAACATTACGAAATAAAAAAAAACATTACGAAATAAAAAAAACATTACGATTTTTTTTTTTTTGTGAATTTGTATTTGGTAATGTGTTTTATATATAGTGAGTTGTGTGAGAGGGGTAAAATGATTTTTTTTTAATTCGGCCGTTTTAGGGGGGTAAAATAAAAAAAATTTAAACTTTTAAAAAAAAAAAAAAAACTAGCCGTTAGGGGGGTAAAGTGAAACTTTTCAAAATTGAGAGGAAATGGGTAAAATATAAATAAAACGTTTCAGGGGGGTAAAATGATTTTTTTTTTTTTAAAACACCACTAACGCGCGTTGGCCGGCCAACGGTGTAGTAACGCCGGCCAACGCCGTTGCCGGCGTTACTACACCCAACACTCTTAGAGTATTATTGTTTTGTCAAAATAATCTCAGTAATAAGAGTTGCTTCTATATATACATACAAAATAAAAAGGAATTATAAGAAAATCATGATTTTTTTATTTAAAAACGATCAAGTCGATCAGTAACATAAACAAGGCTATTGTTGACATGACATTCATTGGGTAGTGTAGAGGCATAATGCAACACACGATGATTTTGAGCAATGTCTTATTTCGTCGTTTAATCTTTTCATCTCTAAACCATGTCTGCAGAAAAAGATGTAATATATATACCACATGATTTGCCTTTAAACAAATTATAGTTGCATTAATACTTTTGACCAAGTTGAAGAAATAGATTATCTAAATAAGTTTCTGCTGTTAAATCACACACGTGAGGAATGAGAATGACTTAAATCAAAAAGTTTTGTTTAGCTTATTATTTACGTCCCCTTTGTTTTTTTTTCTTTCCTTTGTTGGTACTCGATGATGTGTGAATACCTTCCATCATCATGAATTTCCGAGTCAAGTGTTGTGGTTACAAAATTCTGAGTTACATCTCGGACCAACTTTCCTAAATTGAATACATATACATTTCCCTCTGACCGTCCAAGATGCTATCAATTTACTAAGCTACTCAGCGCTTTCTGAACGCATAAGGCAAGTTGAGTAAGATAGAAATTCTACCTTGTAAACAAGGTCCTCGGGTATTTCCTCGTCATCATAATCAGTTTGCCTTGTGCGTTCAGAAAGTGTTGAGTAGCTTAATAAACTGATGGCATCTTGGTCAGCCATAGGGAGCAATTTATATGTATTGAATCTAGGGAAGGTGGTCCGAGATGTAATAAGGATTTTGTAACGACGACACTTGAATCGAAAATCTATGATGATGGAAGGCAACCACACATCATCGAGTACCAACAATATTGGTGATGCATGCAAAGTATATAAGGACCCCCATCTCACGATTGCTTCTTTATCATTGGCAAAATCAGTCCATAAAGAAGCTTGGTTGGATGGAAGCATATTTCTAATCGTCACTTTTAAGTTGGGAGCATTTGTGATGGTAGCAAAGTAGATGTTGCTACCAAATGTCCCTGTAAAAAAAATGGATGAAGATTTTCATGTTCAAATTATCTAAGGAGGGCGAGTATTTGACTTAAAATGTACTCGAGATAACTGGGTTATCCCCGTGACCAAAACACTTTTTCTAGCTAGTCACCAAAAATGTGCAGTTACTGACATTTGAACCTTAAACCTATTGTCAAGATGTTCGGTGTCAACACTAGCTATTGCAGGGGTGTTATCGGGTCAGCGTATCGGGTCAGGTTAAATCGGGTTTTGGGTTTTTCAAAGTGACCCACAACCCGACCCAATTAAGAATCAGGTTATCAGGTTTGGGTTGGTGTCCAAGCTGTTGTTACCCGTACCCGGCTAAATTTTTATCAATACCCAAACTCGCATCCAAACCTGTCAACAAACCCGACCCAACCGGTTCGGGTTTTGGTTTTCCCCGTCAGTTTCGGGTGTTGCTGCCATCACAACTCGGAAGTGTATGCTTTTTGTAAGTTCAATAACCTAAAGAAAAACTTTTAAACTTTAGTAACTTAAAAGTTTTTTTAACTTTAGTAAACTCTTTGTATATTATTAACCTGAACCTAAATGCATTAACATATTCATATATCTATACATCTATAAAATGTGGGGAAAATGATTGTTGAAAGATTCCAACTGATTAATGAAACACAACTGCCCACCTTCCTCATGTCACATCTTTTTTGCAGAGATTTCTTTCGATCAAAGTGCATATATTTTCGCACAAGTCGATACACACATATCACTGCTTTATTCTTAACTAATGAAACATAAAAACATAAAGAGAAACACTAGATAGATCAATAAAGAATATAACAAGAGGAGGAGCTTATGTTGTGTCACGGCACAGCGATGGTTAGAAAGCCCTTGACAAGAAAAAAAAATTAGACTCAGATCCATAAAAATTTGCCAATTTACATTTGGCAAATCCTTAGTTTTAAATTTTATAAAAGCTACAAAACATATAAAAACTTAATAGTAACATAAGCTAATATATATCAACTCAGTCCCTTAGATGTTCATAATAATTGCGATCATTTTCGCAAATCATTACAGGTCTGTTATTAGCTCATCACAGTTGATTCATACTCGCATGTTAAAAAAATACAGTAAAAACATTTAGCTGTTTTCAGGTGTTCTTCAAGAAAACAAATACTAAAATGAAGAAATAAATGAAGTAAAAACAGCACGCTTAATATTGCTTCAAGGGAACGAGTCAAACAGAAACTAATGTATTCTTGCCGACCAGATTAAAGAAGCCTGAAAACTCAACTTCAAGTTAAATTGCGTTGAAAATAAGATTTACATAGAGACGTAAGGCAAACGAAAAACAAACACATTATTACACATACGCATAAATAGTTAGACTCAGCTGTGGCAGTAGAGCTCTTCAACAAATGCCTCAACAGAGTCTAACGGGTTTTGCATAATAATACTAATGTTAAGAAGCCTCATCTTGTAAATAACATAATCCTATGAAACAGATACCATGATTTAAAGGCGGCGATGATAAAACCTAATTTTAAGTTGAGAACGTGACGATGTGTGTTCACGTTTTCCTGCTCTATATTTATACTAAAAACAACGAAAATCTAAAAAAAAATTATACAGGAAAAGATGGAAGGCTCAGTCCCTTAGATGTTCATAATATGCGATCATGTTCGCAAATCATTACAGGTCTGTTATTGGCTCATCATAGTCGATTAATACTCGCATGTTAAAAAAATATAGTAAAAACATTTAGCTGTTTTCAGGTGTTCTTCAAGAAAACAAATACTAAAATGAAGAAATAAATGAAGTAAAAACAGCACGCTTAATATTGCTTCAAGGGAACGAGTCAAACAGAAATTAAAATTCTTGCCGACAAGATTAAAGAAGCCTGAAAACTCAACTTCAAGTTAAATTGCGTTGAAAATAAGATTTACATAGAGACGTAAGGCAAACGAAAAACAAACACATTATTACACATACGCATAACTAGTTAGACTCAGCTGTGGCAGTAGAGCTCTTCAACAAATGCCTCAACAGAGTCTAACGGGTTTTGCATAATAATACTAATGTTAAGAAGCCTCATCTTGTAAATAACATAATCCTATGAAACAGATACCATGATTTAAAGGCGGCGATGATAAAACCTAATTTTAAGTTGAGAATGTGACGATGTGTGTTTACGTTTTCCTGCTCTATATTTATAGCTAGTTTGAGATTAAGGGCTTAGGTCAAATAGTATGTTTCAAAGCCCATTGAAGAAAAAAGCCCATGGGTCATGGGTGTGAATGAGTATTTTTGAATATTCTTAAATCTTAATGATAAATGTTGGTGCCCATTTTTGCGTCAAGATTATGAAAATAAAAAATTTATACATGTCAAGATATGAAACGGAAATGTATTTTTCATACACTTTATCGTTTGATTTGTTTTGATGATGAGATAAGCGTTGTATAAGAAATCTAACTAGTTTTAAATCCTCGTTCGAGATTTTGAGTTCGATTTATGTTAGATGGTTGGCGTGGCCACTTCAAGGTTGTTTGCACCTAGCAAGAATTGAACTTGAAACCTCACACATTTTAAAGTGATAGCCACAAACCCTTTTGCCACTAGGCCACCTTCCTTATTAATTATTAAAACATTGTATCGAACGTATTGATAATGATAAACATATATAGTTACTAATCACAAGGAATACTCCAAAGATTCCTAGCAAATTTACCAAAATTGATCAACAGAGGCTCGCCAGATCGTGAAGCAACCTCCAAAAGATTTTCAGATTTTCCGCCAACACATGAATCTTCTTGATCATAAGGAGATATCCACTCTCCATAGCTTTAAGAGGCGAAAAACTATCATCAATAAATTGAAATTCAAAATAATCCTTTGCAAGTTTCTCGATATCAGAAGCGTTAGGAGCAACACTTGAGTTACAAATCTATGAAAAAGCATTGAAGTTTTTAAACTGTTCATGTGAAACACACAATTAGCAAAAAAGACACAATAACTTGTACTAATAACTTACGAAATTAACAGC
>BQNB010065587.1:10000-34886 GCA_026074375.1 Tanacetum coccineum
TGTTTTTTTGTGGTTCTATCATCTTCGTCGGTTTGTTTGTTCTCATTAAGATTGTAAATATCAACTATACAACAAAAAAACATCAAATACCTACCAGAAAATGCATTCAATATTATCCCTCCATTAATTCCAAGTCAACGTCACATAAGGGAAACTCAATTTGGTAAGTGAAACTTCACTTCAGTTTAAGGGGTTTTATCAAAAGAATTTAGCATCATCATTAAAACTTCATGAAAATCGTTAAATTACAAGAATAGACATTTCACCAAAGTTGAATATTTTTAATGTGTTAGCCCAATAATACATTAAGAACACTAAATTATACAAATAAACATACATAATAAAAGTTAAATAATAATAATATATAACATCAAAATACCTGCCCGTAGCCCCAGATCCAAGTATGTTTTCTTCTGAAAAGTTGTTGCTGCATCTTTTGAGCTCTTCAAATGAGCAAGCTCTTGCTCCTTTCAGTTGAGGAACACCACCCACATCACTGCCATTATCCAACCCCTAAGATGCTGCGTTATTACAACATACGAATTTAAGCACACGAATGGTTTATAAAATATGAGAATAATTCCTAATCGTCTTACCAAATGGACTGCGTTCCTTTGCTCTATTTGCTTTTCTTTTCTAAAAGATGGCATAAGATATGGCGGAGGCTATTCAAAGAATTGCCAGGACCTGATTCCTTTCTTTCCATTTTTGTATATTTTTACGCAGATAGTCCAGTTAATGAAAAGCATATAACTGGAAAAAAAATAGTCTGTTTACTTACCGGGCTAGGGGTTTTGAAAGTTATAGATTGTTTAAGCATAAAAATGCATAACACTATAAGGCATGTAGCCAAAACAATCTTTCGAGCAAAGCCTTTTTTCTTGGTTGGCTCTGTATGTTCCACGCCTAAAACCACAAAAACCTATTAGCTGGTCAATCCAACCTGTTTAAACCCGTATTAAAAAGGAGAGCAGTAACTCACACATAAACATGATATTGACACACAAGTAAGTTGCACACGATACTAATTTATACACAACACACCATGATTGACACACCAACATTGAAAAGGATTGTCTAACAATGTGCTTGTGGTCAATGACCAAATCGTATAACAATTGACACATCAAATTCCACACGATTTCGCCTTAACACGCACGCGACCAGGGGACTAACACACAAGTAACGTACTTTTAATTACTAACATATTTACTCCGTTACATTGCTTACTTACACCAGATGAGAATAGTCGGTCTGACCTCACCAACCTCAAATATCAAAATTCTCCAACACATTGCTGAACAAAAAAGATACAAAGATTTTACTAAAACTTTAAAAAGTTAATATTGCCTGAAATATAATCATTACCTTTTTCTAACTAACCTGTCTTCTTAGCTTATCGTCGCGTCGTTTATCTTCTTTATTCACTTTATGGAACTTCTTGGTGTAATATTCGTCGCTTAACTCCTTCTGATCAGAATAACATTATTCTCATCACGTGGCTTATCACTTTCCATTTGATTATAACTGGCTCATCACTTTCCATTTGATTATAACTGGTTTTGACACAATCATTCACATCTGAGGCACAAGTAATATTATCACAAAAGCATCGATGTCGTCCTCCTCTTTCATCACACATTTTCCTGAAATAAATCAAACCATATATGATGATCACTACTCGGAAAGTAAATATGAATTATACTAAACAATAAAAGGGAAAATGAAATCTAGTAAGCCTGTAAGTGCTCAGACCCCCTGATTGATGTTTTAACTTGCTGACGTCATTAACTAACAATTGGTTGAAGCTTTTAACAGCACCCTCTAAGATGTTCAGCGCATTTTCCAATGTCTATGGTTCAATGATTAACAACTTATCAATAATTTTCCTGAACATAACAGTTGATCATTATAAAGTAATACTAATCTGCAAGTTTGCTGATCTGATCGTGACATGTGCCACGGTTGCTTGTGATTGCGAGATTGCCATCTCGTTCTGCTTAGTAGGGAATCTCGATATGATTATTTTACATAACCTGCATATATGAACATATTAGCTATAATCATATTGTTAAACCAAATAGATTGTAATATATGAAGTGACGGCTACCTTTGGAAGGCTCATGACGAGAATTGAAAGAATTTGACCAGAAATATTTGAGCAAAGATTCACAAATGACACCTTGTAAATTTGTTCCCTAATCTTGGGAGTAAAACCAGTGACCTCCATGTAACCACCTCTTTTCCCGCACTCACCATAATACCCTGAAAAGCAGTATTAGTATACAATTCAATAACTTATAAGAAATCGTGTTATGGCCATATGTGCAGCTGTTGTTTACTATAAAATCTACCTTTAAACACGAATTGAAAATAAACAAGGGGATTCCTTGTCATTGTATACCATTAATACCACTTTGGTTGTGCGGTTTTCCAGTTGATTTTTCTAAGCTAGTAAATCTCTAGGACCCAACCATGTTTCATCATCAAAGATAATTAGGGACCTCATAAAATCAAAATCATTAATGAGGCAATATTTAGCATTCCGATTATAGTAACAAAGATCGAAGAAAGTGCAATAGTACTAACCTACCCGCCTATTTCCACTAAACTATGATATGTCAGTTTACTATGAACAAGTGGTTTAGCAAACCGCCATACACTTAGTGGTTGATACTCATATGTATGAAAGGGGAATTACTTTTGGGCATTAGATAGATGTGCACTAAATGTCTTCAAAACCTGGACCATAGCCAAACGCAGCACTATCATTGCATTTTGTTGAGATTACAGATGCCATTGTCTCATCAAATATGCGTTACTATTTAATATTAAATCCCACATATTAAACATAGTCAAAGGGTATAAATACGCTAAAAATAATGGTCAAACGGGTCGAGTTGAGAGTATTAGTTACCTTTATGACATAACAATTTGTTAGCACAACTCTTCAGGTTTTTGCAGCCATTCCATACCTTAAATTATAAATTGTCCAATATTGAACATGAGGGTTTATAATATTATGGTTTATTGATGTAAACATGATTGGAAGGGAATTGACACCTCAGAATCCTCACAAACAGAACTTAATCCTCGTCATGCAAAGGCTTTCACTCTATGAAAAATAAAACTAAGATAATGAGAAGGACTTATTGCAAAGAAAAAAGATCATAACGCACTTGATTTTATGAGGCGAGCCTGCAACTTACGATTATACCATATTTTTTATAGGATGTAAAACCTGCTGGTGACACAAAATAAATTTTAAAATGTTATCACATATGATCCATTATATAAACTGACATATTCTTTACTATATACAATTCCATGTTCGTATATGGGGGGATCGATCCTATAGATTTAGTTAAATTATTTATACATTCCATTGAAATAGTTTCATAATGCATGGTTCACGTTGCTAATGGTGATAAAAAATGTATAGTGATTCCTGAATAGCTGAACATATACATGAACAAAGGAAGAATTGTAATACCATTTGCGAGTGGGTAAGAAGAACTTCCCACCTATTTTTAGCAGATTCTTTCCATCCTTCAAACTTCAAATCCCTCAATTTCTCGCTGTCGATTTGTAGTCTATACGCAGGAACATAATCGCTAACCCACGCACTAAATTCATGACCACCAATTTTTCTAATTTAGAGAAAACCGACCATTGGTGCGTCACCAGTTTACTAACTTACGACTTTTGCACCTGGTTCACTGGAATATTGGGATACCTATTAAAGTGTGTTGAAAATAGTCGGCTGAATAACCAACAACATTAAAATTACAGGTAATATTTAAATTACCTCATTAACATACAATGAGTGATGATTATTACTTATCCAGCATTGTGGGTTTACCATGCAACTGGTTCTGTTGTCGTTGCCGATCCACGTAGCTACTTAATATTGATTGTAACACATAACATGTCTAATCCAAAAATTAAACATGAATGAGCTAAAATCAGTCAAACAGGTTACAATTTTTTAAACATAACTGAGTTATTTTTTACCGTAACACGAACAGAAAGTGGAAGTCACGAGAATAGCAGTATAGTGTTACTCTCATACTACAAGTATGTCGAACAAAAAAATGAGATTTAAGGTACCTGCAATGACCAAAAATCCGGATGTAAAGGCTTGTAACACATATCATAGCTTGTATCGTAATATATTTTTTTAAAGAATATTGATTTAAATCGAGTTAACTAACGGAGCAACAATGAAATTCCGGTTAGAAACCATTTTCTATTCCAAGAGTCTCTATAAGCAATAAAGAAACGTAGGATGATGTGATGAGGGAAAGCATATTGATCGGATTTATCTATGTAATAGAGGTTTTCAGGTAATCCCTCACGGATAAAGAGCCTCGGATTTCTCAACTAGGTGTGAAAATAAGAGTTAGATCGCCCAATATACATAGATATTCTATTTTTTACACTATAGTGCCATGGTTATATGATGCTTTATTTTGATAGAAAACAATCAGAAGTTATTTAAGTCACACCTCGAAAATCATATTGAATAGTTGCTCACCACTTGGATTGATAAGCCGATTGCTATTAGTTGTTTCTCCTGGTTGCATGTGTTCATACGTAAGGCGTTATAACTTACAGTAAAACTATTATAGTAAGACTGTTATGGCTACTTTAAGCTCAGAATAATCAATATAAAAATGTAACCTATGGCTTGTGTGGAACGGAGATAGACATAAACTAACCAAAGCATAAAACAACAATGTAGATGTAGGCAGAAGTGAGAGCTAATAACCATATGCTTATTGTCTTCGTCATATAGATAAATAACGTGTACAGTAAACATACAAGTTGATTTAGTATTGATTTTGAGAAAATAATATACAATTGCAGTCATACTTCCAAATCCAGAAGGTCTTAATAGCCACCAGTTGTAATTAGATAAATAAAAATTGATTCTGTATCTTGAGATATACTTGATGTATTATATTGATGTATAACATCTAAACCTATTTTGTTAGTACCAATACACTATGTTAAGACGATCTCAAATACATTGTTCTTTCTACTTCATAAACCTTTCCATTGAGAGGGCTTTTTGTAGTACGATATATGTAACAACAGGTTTACCATTAATGAACCCAAGATCTTTTGTAGATGCTTTAATAAGAATATCAACATTTTCCTATACCAAATATATGCACAAAATAATATCACATCACCAGAACTTACAATAACACGTTAATAAGTTGGCAAATGGTGGTTTCTGATTATGAAAATGTGAGATATTTAACACAAAACATATTTTACAAAACGAGCAAAAGTAAACTCAAGTTGATGTAACTCGGACCAACGTTGTTGGTATTAGATTGCACCCATTGAGCCTTTCCAATCATCTTTATTGATGAGGACACCTTTGGTTCCTGTAAAATTAGGTGTTATCAAACGAATCCTAACTGAATGATTAAGAACAAAGCATACCTTGGATCGATAGTTGCTAACTTTTAACAATAGTTAGGAATATTCGATTACAATTCAATTTCACAATGTCCTAAGACTTTGGAAACACACAACCTTTTGGTCGGGGGAAATTCTCACTCATTGGGGTTACCATTGGGACATAAAGCCCTTATTGGTTTTCCATGTGTTTGGGGTCTCTAAAGGTGTGCTTTCGCTGTTTAAGGGATGGATTGCTCAGAGGACCATGAATACTTTCTGGTCCATATGAGAAGTACGTCACTTGCACTGCCATCGCCAAAGTATGTTACGACACATGCATCCTTTTTATTTATTTTTAGAGAATAAGCAGCTCCAACAGCTTGAGAAAGCCGTGTCCTGAGAAAAGAGAAGTAAATGATGGATTTCTAGCAAACAAAGGTATATATAAGTAGTGATATTGTAATTTGTTTCTAGCGAACCAGCTGACTAATTGAATGGATATTAGCAATTACTCACGCTATAGGTGACGAGACAGTGAAGTGGTTGTACTTCTGAGATCCGCAATGAATAGGCATTTGCCTGCCTTTTCCATAATCATTCTTATTTCCAAAGCATTGATTAACGAATTCTTGTAATGTAAAACCATGCCACAGCAATACTCCTGGTTCTCGATACTACATCGTATTATCATGTATTAAGAAAACCAATCTCTGTAACTTTGACATGTAAATTTCGTATAATTAAGCATAAAAGACACAAGTATATTGTATTGTTCGACCATTTCTCAAATAATAAAAAATTATCTCAAATGCCCCTCATTACTATTGAATAATGAAAATTTATAGATTAAAATTAACATATTGATTTACTTATAATGATGATAACAGTAAAAGATAGAAGGATGTATCATGTATGCATTAAAACAGACTCTGAATGACTTTCAAGTTTCAATCCATTTGCTCTTTAGTCTTCTTCGATAAAAAATTATAATTTGAGCGGTTTGAGATAAAACACTACCCATATTTATCATACTCGAATGCATCCATTCCCACATACACAAATATGAATGTTTCTGCAATAAAAGACATCGCAGCAAAAGTATGTCTGCAACTCTTAAAATAAGTAGCAAATTTAGTTCATCGCTTAAAAGACATTATAAAAGGTGACGTTCAACATACGTACTTGGTTGTGATTCTGGAGCTTTCGGTTATGTTATGTTATGCCTTTCATCCTGTAAAATAACAGCAAATTATATTATTGTTACAATGCATTGATTTGTTAATTAACATTAAATAAGCAGAAAACTTGTAGGATTCGTATGTACTTATACTAAAAATTTAGGGTATGTCAAGTATTACAATATTGAAAGACACTAATTTAGCATATTAGATCATTAAATAATTGGATTACATTTTTTTGTGAATAATTGGATCATTAAATAATTAGATCATTAGTGCACATTATGAAGTAACTATTATTAATCGGCTAATCAATGCAGATACCAAAGAAAGACGCATATATTGCCAAAGGAATCAAAAATTACCTTTGGAATAGAGGCCAAATTAACTTGGAATGATTTTAGATTTGTACCTCATCCTTCGGTGAGATCTGGATTTGAGCAGTAGGCAAGTGATTCTTCATAGCAATTAAAAATTTCTTAGTGTGGCCCTTGTCGTGATATCAAAATTAAAATGAGCTCATAAGTTTTCAACACAATGAAGAATGGTTTGAAGAAGATGAGATTAGCAAGTCAGGGACGGATGTATTTATACATCAAAATTAGGGTTCTAACTTAGCCAGTGGATTTGTAAATATACTCTAATAATGGTGTTTATCCTAAAATCATGGCTATCAATATTGGTTTTCATTAAATTTGATTCATATCAGGATTGATTGATATAATATTAATCGGATAAAGATTGAGAATCAGTGTATATCATTGTGGCTGGGTTGTGTTTTAAGTTGTAAAGGATTAAGGAAGCTTAAAAATTGTATATATCAATATTTTTTTTCATTACTATCACACAAATACAACCTTGGCACAGTTGGTAGAGGCCACATGATACTAACTGAACACCCCAGGTTTGAACCTTGCAAAGGGTTAGTTTTTTTCCTTAATTCCGAAAATGTATGCTATGTTGATGCCACCTCATCATTGAGGTGGCGTCCAGTCACTAATTCTATATTTACACACTCATAATTAGCCCCATATATATGTTATAGATATAGTAGGGATCCAGTGAGAAGTAAATTAAAATAAGAAGTGGTGAGAAGTGATTAAAACCACACATTTGAGATGCAACGACTTGATTAATGAATTTCTATTCATTTAGATGCTTACGTTTTGAGTGCGAAAGGTTAATTTTGTGTGTAGATGGTGCAATTGCAATTGATTTTCATGATGTTTGACACAAGCAAAAAAAGTTAAAATTGTGAAAATGCATCATCATTATACGTTTATGCTATCTAATATTAAAGCTAAAAAAAAACACATTATGATGCATCTTTTAATGCATCTAAGATTTATAGAGATATTTTAATTTAAGTCGGTGCCATCTAGGATATGTGGTTTAGTTACTTCTTATACTTTCTTAATTTATAGATTACTTCTCATTTGAGATCATAAACCTTATATATATATATATATATATATATATATACATATATATATATGTGTGTGTGTGTGTGTATGTGTGTGTGTGTGTGTGTGTGTGTGTGTGTGTGTGTGTGTATTCTTACACTTATAAACTTTCAAAATTCAAATATATTTCCCCACTCTCTGCACTCTTTAAGCCATTCATAATTCTTGTCATAAATATGTTCATTAATTTACTCCATATGCACATTGCGATAAAAAGTTCCAAAACCATCATCCATTCACTTATGTTCATCTACATGGATAAATCAATGTCAACTACCATGGAAAATCACCCATCTTCATTTACTCTTCCCCATTGTACTTTTGTCTCTCTTATACTCCTTATGAACAAACTGTGTAATCCCATACTAACCAACATGATTACTTGTTGTAACTAGCCTAGTTACACCACTCTTTGCTCTGTAAATAGAACCGACTTTCCCCTCTTTTTACACACACTTAAACACTCTCAAACACTTTCAATCTCAACCATTTCAAGTAGAATTCAAGCAAGGGGAAAGTCTTTAAAAGAGTTTTATAAATCTAGAGTTTGGAATTAATTTCTAGTGTTTTATAGTTATTTTGGGTAATTCTTGCATCATTAAGCATCCATCTTCATCCATCATTATAAGTATCATTATTTTCATAATTTCATATATTATATACATCTTATATATGAATTATAGCTTCTTATTGTGCTTGTGTATAAGTGAAACTTGTTAAAAAGCTTGAATTATATACTCTAGAATTGAGCATATTTTTAGGTTGACTTTATAACTTGCAACGACCACCTTAATTGAACCCATGGGTAAAAATCTTTTAAAATATCTTAATATAGTATGTTACCTAAATTTCTGGAGGTTCCCCAAAAGATTCGGGTTCATATTCATTTTCAAATGATTTTTACAAGATTAGTGTGCAAAACAGAGTTTTAGACTTTACACGAAATTATGACCACTTTAGGAGTGTCATGGACTTTTGGTCTAGTTGAGGCTTTAATAGAAGACATCTTAACTTAAACGTAGCAATTTCCATCAACCCGTGACGATAAAAATTAAGTGAGTTGTGACTAAAACAAAACCATGTAAGTTTTTTATCTTATGGACAGCAAGACTTTGGTGTATTATGGACCACTTTTGGACCCTTTAATTAAAATTTGAATAAATTTGCAAGACTTATATTTTTGGAAAGA
Source organism: Tanacetum coccineum (assembly GCA_026074375.1). Classification (NCBI taxonomy): domain Eukaryota; kingdom Viridiplantae; phylum Streptophyta; class Magnoliopsida; order Asterales; family Asteraceae; genus Tanacetum; species Tanacetum coccineum. Next base: position 19,246 of record BQNB010065587.1, read on the forward strand.
TAACTCAAAAATCTTCGACCTAGAATTTTGAAACATATTATTTCAGTAGAAAACGAGAGAGTTACCTTCAGTGAATTGATAAACCCTTTTTCCACACCACTATTTTAATTACTTCTTTTTTAAGAAATAATTAAAAAACAAACACTTTGTAGCTTTTGTATAAAAGTTATTATTTTTGGACTTGAGAAATCTTAGAAACAAGTACATAGGTTTCTGAATATATATATCTATTATATATATATATATATATATATATATATATATATATATATATATACATCTTATATGCATTTAGAGCACTCATTGTTGTAAGCCTAACGCGTATCACTATTTAATTAGGTTCCGGTTAGAAGTCGTTACGTGTTATACTTGTGATTATTTTCCCAATTCACTACTTCACTTGAGGTGAGTCTTCATAGCCCCGTTTTTATTTTCACTCTTTGGGGGAGAATACATGCTTATTTATTTCAAATCAATACTTATACTTTTCAAGACCTTGTGAGTCTCATAGCCCCTATTTCACTTGTTTTGAACTATTTTAGGAGAGAATACATGCTCGTTTATAAACTTGTTTACTTACTCATTTAGAAACTCGTTTACATGCTCGTTTTACTTACGGACAAGTACTTTAAACTTTTACGAATACATTTCTTGCTTTTACTTATGGACACAAATGCTTTAAACTTTTACGTATTGCCTAAGTACCCTACCACAAAGTCCCCTATCATGAGTGGTTAATAACTTGTTGTAAGCATGAATGTGGTGAATAGATCTATTGGGGTTGACGCCCCCGTCCGTGTCTGGCTTAGTACATGGCCAGCGGGCACATTTTCATTTGAGGTAGTACTTGGGTATTTTGGCAAAACGTCGGATTTCGAGGCAGCGACTAGAGAACTCTTGTTAAGGCTTCTGTGACATGAGATTGGGGCAATAGTAGTACTTTTTCTATGACATTGTATTTGTTATTAATGGTCATACACATAAAATCTTATGGTCCACACTACCTTTACAGAATATTACCGATTGCTAAATACTTTTCATGATACTATGAGTGAAGTAGTAGGCACTAAAAACTTTTGGTTCTCGTAAATACTTTACTTATACCTCTGAACTCACCAAATTTATGTTGACATTCTGACATGTATTTCTCATGTCTGTAACTAGAAAATTGCATGGCTAGCATTGAAGTTCATGATAGAGTCTCCAGAAGGAGGTCGCATTACATTGGATTTCACTACATAAACATTTCTCGTTGAATTATTCTAAAATGTATATATTTCCTTTGATATAAAACTATGGGATTTTATGGTTTTAAACTTCAAGTATTTAATAAAAATCAATGAGGTATTTTTTTAAACGACTCATATAGAGGTCGTTCTTTATGACTTGTGTTCTCGTATTATGAAGTAACGCCCCCGGTTACCTTTCCGCTGCGATATTATGGGGGTGTTACAGTAGGTATGATTATGTAAGGAGAACTAAAGGGTGTTGGGGGAGGGGGGGGGGGCAATTATCCCTTGTTAAATCTAGTGACTTAGTTTATGTTTGTTGTAATTTAGTTAAGATTGGATGATTAGGTTACAGAAGCTAGTTCCTACAATTGTCAATGCATGCACCAAGATTTATCAAGCCATGCATGATACTTCCATTGTAGTTGGTTGTGTAGAGATCCTTAATCACCATTTTTGATTTTTGGAATTGATAAATTTATTTTCATTGCGTTACAAAGAAAATACTTAGGATCTAGGATGAGTGATGCAAGTTAGCAAACCTACTTCGATGTATATTTTAATCCTTATTGGATGTTTTACACATATTGGACACATATTTCATTATACGAGGGCAAAGAGTTGCTAAGTAATATATCGGAATTATGGTCGATATGTTGTGTCAACATTGATAATCTTTAACTACCAAAGTGTAAGGTAAGTTAAGTACATAGTTTCTCGGTCGAGAAAACTATATTATCATGTTTATTATTTGTGTATTTTAGTGTGTTATGCAATACCATACCGAATTCAATTTTAAGAGAATTCTCTTCAACTACGTGAGTAGTTTGTATGTTTGCATGAAATCTTTTCTTTTCTTCTCTATCCTAACATACACAACATGCAATCAACACATAAGGTGAACAAGTTGACACAAATACAACATTTTCATCACAAGGGTGAGTTGTGATCCAATATGTCATTTTGTCATCGAATTTGTCTATTTAATCTTTCATGTCTATCATAGGGAATTGAACATGCAATGTTGCGAGTAGATCAATTTCACACATTTAAGTATGCGAGACGATGATTACCACAATATTGACAAGATGTAGATCAAATTTCTTGTTCATAGCACATAAGTTTTACATGTAGAATCCGAGATAATGTCAACCATAGTTTGAATAATGTATTGACATATATTCTTTATCTTGTTAAAATAACAATGTTGCCTAACTTCCATGCATTTCACATAAGTCCTAGCACATAACACATAAGCACATAGGTTCTAAGAGCACAAATATATATAATAGGGTATGCAAACTACCTTTAGACTTCTATCATTATTTTTGACCCCTCACTCACTTAAATCAATGTCATATGGTGCATGTCAACCATGAACAACCTCAACTAGACTTATACAATTTGGACTTTGGAAAATGTCATGCGAAAATCCTAAGTGTGTTTAGTCTTAGACCTAAGTGTCCTCTCATTTAACTCACCAATTACTTGTTTTATTGGGTGACCTCTAGCTTCTTTGACACTTTTAGGATAACCCGGCTCCAAGATATAAACTTCTAATAACGGAGACCTAACCGGATCTTGAACTAAGGGTTCATTGATCCTATCATCTTTTATCGAAGGAGATGACTTAGGCTCGGGAAAACTCTCATCAAAGGTCACATTGAGAGATTCCTTAATTCTCATTGTTTCCTTATTGAGCACTATGTATGCTTTACTAGTTTGGGAGTATCCTAAGAATACACCTTTGTACGAATTTTAGTCAAACTTGGTGAGATGTACTTTAGTGTTAAGTATAAATACTTTACAACCAAAGACCCTAAAGTACTATAATGACGGCTTCCTATTTCTAAGGATTTCATAGGGTGTTTTATTAATGAATTTTCTAATATAAACCTTATTAAATTTGTATGTTGCCGTATCTAATGCATGACACCAAAACTTTTATGGAATAGATTGCTCGTCTAACATAGCATGACCCATCTTTCTTAACTTGAGACATGTTCTTTCAACAATCTCATTCGATTGAGAAGTGAACGGGCCCGCCAAGTTATAAGACATTCCATGTTGTTCACAAAAGCTCCCAAATTGCATTTTATCAAATTTACTACTATGATTTGTTACAATTGACACAATAGAACAATCATGTAGGTGATTTTTTCACAAGATTTTAAACTTTTCTAAGACATTATCCTTAGACTCTACAAATACAACCCAAGTGTAGTTTGAGTGATCATCAATGATCATCAAAGTATAGAAGTTTCTTCCGTGGCTTTAAACGTTTGATAGACCAAACAAATCTAAGTGTAACAACTCTAAAACCCTAGTAGTTGACACTTCATTCCTATTCCTATTGTTTGCATTACCTTGACTCCCTAGACCACACGTATCACAAAAGTGTCTTTCAAAACTCAACTTAGGTAGGTTCTTTACTAGCTCGTTGGAAGCTAAGTTTTGAACTAACCGCATATTGGCTTGACCTAACCTCCTATGTCAAAGCGTTAAGCTATCCACCATGGATGCAAGACAAATTTGTTGTTTAGAGTTATCTCCCAATTTGCATGTATATAATCCATTTATCCTATGTTCTTTAGCTAGCGTTTTACCATTTTTACTAATAGTACAATCTACTTTAGTAAAACTAACTACACAATCATCATCACATAATTGACCTACGCTAATAAAGTTAAATGCTAAACCAATAACATGCTCAACATTGGTAATTGTAATGGAGTCATGAGAAACGTTACCTCTACTGATGACCTTGCTTTTTTCGGTTTCTCCCAAATACGACATATCCACCATCATACGCCTTCTACGAAGTACACAATCTTCTATTCCGGTCATGTGCTTAGTGCAACCACTGTCCACAATCCAATCGTCTAGTAGTAGACCACATTTGAGGCAAACCTACAAGAAAATATGAATTCAAGATCATGGTACCCATTAAATCACACCACCTAAATCTTCGGTTCCATAATTCTCTTCCTTTCTTGCCTCAACTTGAGCGTTTAAAATTTGCACGGGAAGGTTCAGACCAGTCGTCAAAACCAAGGCTCGAACTCGTAGTGGCTTATTCCGTTCCTTTCGGCTCAAGGCATCCGCCACCACGTTCGCCTTTCCCGGATGATAACGAATTTCACAGGTCGTATGTCACTCAACAATTTATACCATCTACGTTGTCTCCTTGTTCATCTCTTGTGATCAGAATATGTGCATGTCTTATGATCATCGTGACACACCAACGCACTCCGTTCCATACTAATTAGTGTCTTAACATTTGTGAGCAAACACCACCGCTCCCAAGTTCTAAAGTCATGTGTGTGTAAGTCTTCTAGTGGAATTTGAGTTAGTGGGTTGCGTTAGCTATCTATGACTTTCTCCCTTTGCATTAGAACCATGCCCAACCCTTTCCGAGAAGTGGTATGTGTTTAATTACACACACCTTTTACCTTTTAAAAAAACAAGTTTAAAAATAACCACAAAAAACGGACTCTTAAATGCCAAATATATGCTTGTTCTTGCTAAATTTTGTTGAGCGGAACGGATATCCAAGAAAAGGATATGAACAAACAAAGCCAAAACGACCAAAACCAGACACGGAATGGAAAAGTGTTTGATGTGTAAAGACAAAGTTTCTAGGACAAAGCCAAGTGTGAAAAAAGTCAACCAAAAGTCATCCCCGACAAATCAAAAAAGTCAAACTCAAGCCATCAAGTGGAAGAAAAAATGAGCTTACGGGTCGCCAATTTGCCAAGTCCACTAAACTTATTTTGTGCAAGGAATGAGAGAAAAATCCACATGGTCCATTGTCTGCCCAACCGCTCCAAAGTTATACCACACAAGGCTTGTGGTGAAATAACAAATATAAACATTGGGGACCTTTTCTCGTCATATCCCAAACGTTTATAAACACATGGACTAAAATTGCAATGACATCTATAACCATTGAGGGACCAATTGTGACAAACCCTCACCCCGTTTTTGAATTACTGTACATCTTCTACAAAGTTTCCCCGCCAAAACTTATAACCCCACCTCTTGTCACTTTCCACCTCGTTGACCTCCCCATGTCCATCCAAACCCATCACAATAACAAACCCCACCCCCCACATGGTCCTTGTCCACGTCTTGCAATCCTTAAAACCCTTAATTCGATCATAAGGTTGTGATCCACTTGAGGGTGGCCAGCTATCAAAACCTAGGGCAAGGATTTGTTTTGTGTTTTACACAATCAAACAAGCACAAAGAGCTGTTTTGGTGTCTAAAAAAGAAGCACACAAGGGAGTTGTGGACTAGAGGATCCGGATTAATGAGACCCAAACCCTAGCGCAGTTTAGTGTATAAAAACTTGTAAGCCATTGTGGCAAAGAAGGAGTTGTAGTACTCAGTCCTAGTTTTTAACTTAGTTTTTACTTTCTTGTAATTCTTTTTTTTAAAGATTAATGAAAAATTCGGCTTATGTTTAATTTGAGTTTTAAAGTTTCCAAGTTAACTTTAGTTTCCTTTAAGCTCACTTCTATATAACCACTTTATAATCTGTTTTTAAAAGCTTTGATACAAATATTTAGGAAAAATTAAAAGAAAAAAAAAGTCACTGTTTGATAAGCTAAAGGATGAATGGGCAAAAATGGATGGCTCATTGGGTGTTTAGAATATCTTATTTATAAGCTAAGGGGTAGGATTAGAGCTTATTTAGGTATTCATACACTCCTGTTTTGAGCAAGGAGTCAAGGTATACTTCTTTTTAAATTTTTGCTTAAAGTTACTGTAGCATTGCTTATTTTCAGCTTATTGATGACTTTTTGTGCTTATTTGTGTTTAGTTATGCTTAAAAATGCTTTTTAGTTCTGCTCTCTTGTTTTCTCATTTCATCTTGTCTTGTTGCCTACTAATTATAAAAACTGGCTAAAAAGCTTATTTTACTTTTTGTTCATTAGCTTATGAAAAGCCTTATTTCTTTTTGATTCCTTTATTTTTAGTGATTATATTGCATATTGATCAGGTGACTTCAATAAGTTTGAGCTTAATTCAGTCCTCATAAGTTTTTAAAAGTGCGTGTTCACAGTTTTTTAAATAGATTGCTAATACGCGAGTCGTGTTTGGTGTTTAAGACTCCATAATGGTCTCAAAATGGCAAGGTATGTGGAAGTTGTGTCACTTGGCCAAACTTTGGCTTAAGATCTAACAGTTAATATTTTGAGTCTGTTCGTTCCAAGAAAATGTTTAAGTCAAAAAAAGTGTTTTCTAGTGATTATCTAACAGGTGTATTCCTTTAAGACACTGGTTTGGTTTGTTAAAAAATACTCGAAGAGCTTATTTGGATAAGTCTTTTAGTAACCTAAGTTGTTGTGCTATTTTGGTGTCATTTGAGTGAGCAAAAACCAATAGCCAAAGCCTTAGGAAGTCCTTGTGTTAGTTGTTGTTCAACTCTTGGTAAACATTTTTTCAAGTTTTTCAAATCAAAATTACCTATTTCTTCCTACTGCAAAATAAAATCGCAGTTTAAGGTGTTATTAGAATGCTTAAATCTTGAGCATAAGCTCACCTTAAGCTATTCTCAATCTGTCTTAACTTTATTTTTCACTTTGAGCTTATTTGATACCTTTGTTTTGAATCCTTATTTGAGTGTCTAAACAAGTTTTTAACAGTGTTTTGAGTCATTTGTTTACCTAAGTCAAAACTGCCAAAAATTTGGTGTCATCTTTTAGTAAAAGAAAAAGCTCTTTTTCAAAAACAAAAACTAGCAGGTTTAAATTGTTTTTAGCAAATGAAATTTTGAATATAAGCTCTTCATAAGCCCCTTTTAATATGTTTACCATTTATTTTTCTTTTTGAGCTTATTTGACAGCTTATTTTAAGCTGTCAAATTAAGCCCATTTTTTTAGTACATTTGCCCTGGTGCTAAGGGATTGTCTTTAAGCCCACTGTTCTAGCTTATTAGAGGACCTTAGCTCAAGATTTTGGCTTTTTCTAAAAAGCCAATAAGCTCTTTTATAAGCCCCCTTATTTGTAGACCTTAGCTTGACCTCTAAGTAGTTTAAAATTAAGCTCAAAGTAGGGACTTGACTGTTTTATTTTAGCATAGTGTAGGAAAATAGCTTAATTTCTTTTCTGGCTTATTAGGTGCTTATTAATGGTTGATTTTAGCTCTTACTTGCTTATTAGGATTGCTAGTGGCCTATGTTTGCTTATTGATCACTTTCCATGCTTATTGTGTGCTCACAGTCAAAAAGAAAAAGCCACTTGAGCCTTTAAGCTCAATTTAAGCAAACTGCCAACAAAAAGCCCTTTTTCCAGCTTATTTATAAGCATTTACAAAAAGTTGTAGTTATATAAAATGATTATCTTCATGTGCTTAACAAGTTTGTATAAAAAGTTTTTCTAAAAAAAAAGAGGAGATAAGAGGAAACCCGGGTGAGCAAGACTCGAACCCGGGTCTCAACCCTCAATACACCTCTTTTATACAAACACTCTTACCGCTGTGCCCTTGGGTCTTTTCTGTTAGACCCTTGGGCACTTTGGTATATAAGGGCGTTTTTGCCCATTTAGCTATAAGCTCTTTCCAGCTTATTCTGAGCTTATTCATAAGCTCAATCTCGGGTTTCTTATTTTTCTTAGGATAGTTTTAGGGTCTAGTATTTTAGGTAATTTTCTCAGAATTTTTAAAATTAGTTTAGTATTTTTTATAATTTAATTTCTTTAAAAGTTTTAAAAATTCATAAAAAATACAAAAATTATCAAAAAAATATTTTTCTTTTTTAGGAAATTTTCTTTAGTCATATTTTACGTAGGAAAAATAGAAAAACTTTCGTAGGGTTAATTTTGCAAACTTTTGATTTTCAAAGAACGGGTCTCGGGTACGATTCTTGTCTTGACTCGTTTTTGGGTCAAACGGCCTCCGTTTTCAGTCTAGTTTTTTTTAAACTTCGTTATTTGTCATTTAGAATCTATTTTAGCTTTTAAATTTGTTTTAGGGTTTAATTTGCAAAATTTAGGTTTTTGACCCTCGTTTTTCGTGCCCGTTTTAGGATTTAAGTTATTTAGCTTTCATTTTTAGGTTTTTCTCAATCGTTTTTGCTTGTTATTGATTAATTTAGCTTTCTACTCTCCCAAATCATTAATCTCATTCAAACTCCAATTTTCCGACTGTATCGATTCTCAAGCACAGCCTCGCTGGGGATAAACGACCCGGGATATTCTATACTACTTCTCGGTTTCATCGATTGTTTTTAGATTATACTTATTATATATATTTTATTATATATTATATATATAAAAGGTGTTAGTTTAAGATTCAATCAATTTTTGGCGCCGCTGCCGGGGAGGCTGTGATTCGATTTTCGTGTTTGTTTGACGATTAGTGTTTGAAGACCCTTCCCTCGTGAAGTTAATTTTCCCGTTTGTGAATATTTTCTTTTATTTATAAAAATATAAAACACAAAAATATTTTTCATTTTCTTTTATTAGTATTAGTATAATATAAAACTAAAAAAAAAATCAAAAATATAAAAACATTATCCTTAATTATCAATAAAAATCATCATCAATATAATGCTTTCAACTGAAGCATTATCATAATAAGTTCCCGAACAAAAGATTTAAAACTTGCCTTTGTGTCACTTGTGAAATACGGCTCACCTTTAATTGATAAACAAACTATAAGAGGGGTATAAGGAGGGTTGTTCCTAGGAACTACGACCCGAAAGGAGAAGGTTTTTAATAGCTTCGCGCTTTCCCGCTCCTCCGCTCCTTTGTGCGTTTGTCTTTTAAAGAGCTACCGTGAAACGAGTTGACTATTGGTTTAAGTTGTCTTATCATTTTGTCCGTTAAAATAAATTGTGAATTAATGGAAAAACCAAAAATAATCTTCTTTTTCTTCGTATCATTTAATTCTTTTCTTATCCATCTTAATGTTTAATTCTTATGACGTCATTCGATTATCGTTTGAATCCAATTTACGCGATTAAAGAATGCTCGTCTTGTGGAAGTTTGTACACTTCAAACTGTGGTTGTTCGAAAGGGAGTCTTGAAGACAAGATTCTTGTTCCTAAACCCCCTCGAAATTGTGTAAGGTGTGCAAGGTGTGGAACCCCGGTTGATGGTCCGTATTGTCAAGGATGTGCTCTTTTACGAAAGGAATTTATGGAAGGTTTGTTTACAAACTGTGTGGAAAATGAATTTTTCAAAGACTTCCAAGACACTTCCGAGTCATCCGACGACAATACCAACGTTGTTAATGCTCCTCGAGAGCCAATCGTTGTTAATCAGGACCCCGGTGAAAATTCCTCACCAAGTCCTCTACACATTGACCATTGTTGTCACGAGTGCGGTGATTCGTTAGATGGAATCTTTTGTCGACAATGCACGTGTAAGTCTTGTGGGAAAGGTGCTCATTACGGTTATAATTGTCCTCCGAGAATTCCGATTATCTCTAATCCGGAACCATGCAAAAATCAAACCATTAGTGAGCCCCTACAAAACTTGCAAAGTTTGCAACAACAATGTCTGTTTCGTACATGCCAAAAATGTGGTTGCAATGAATACGATGGAGTTTGTTTTTATTGTAAAGTTGGAAATGGAACACAAATCAATGTTTCAACTCCGTACTCTTCTAACGATTCTCCAAGTGTTGCAAACCATCCTCCACAACCACAATACGTACCATACTCTTGTGAGATACGTGGGAACGATTGTCATTACGGTTACGATTGTCAACCTCAAGTCCCGTTTGTCTACAATCAGGACCTGTGTTTCAATCAAAACTTTGATTATTTTCCACAAACTTCACCGAGTTTTCCACAACAATATCTTTGTTGTGAAAATTGCGGGGGTCCTCATGAAACCTTCCAATGTCAACCAATGAATGAAGACTATTATCATGAGCAAAATTCTTGCTATGATTTTATTATGAGCCAAATTTTTGCTATAATTCTAATTCTTTTGGTTTTGACCAATTTCAACCCTCGCAATTTATCATTGATCATATTGATTCAATGAATGATCATCTAAAAGCTCATAGAAACTTTAAACAAGTAATGGATGATTCTCAGGAGTACACTTCGTGAGAGCTTTCAAACTTGGTTACAACATCGGCAAGAACAAGTGTTACTCTTGATATTATAATGAGCCTTCGGCAATATGGAAGATCCTGTTTGTCGATGATGACGATGTACAGCTATTCTTTTGCTACACAAGAATATCTCAAGAATTCTCCTCAGCAATCACACTCGATTTACCAATCGGACTTTCTTATAATGGAGGATAAGCTCTCGACACTATTCCACGAAATGGTATGAAGATTTAATACAGTTAGTGTTAAGGGACCTTGTCCATACCCCAAGTGAGTCCGATGGTATATCCGAAAGTGAATGTGATTTGCCCGTTTGTGATGATTCTTCTCCGAAAAAGGATGAGGTGTTAGATGATATCATTTCAATTCCACCGAGAAATGGTAATGATCATTTTAATGCTGAATCTAGTCTAATTGAATCCGTGCTTAATCGTGATACGGTGATTCATTCTCTAGATTGTTTTCCTTCTTGCGGAGTGTCGCCCAGTGAAATCGTTCTTATCGCTCCAATTCCACCGGGAATTGTTGGGACAATCCGACTTTAATCCGAAAGGAGATTAGTTTTATAAAATTTGATGTTTGATAACTCTTTTCTTCTCCTCGGAAATCTAAGATGATTCTAAAAACTGCATCGATTCAAACCCCCCCCCAATGATATATTCTTCGAGTGATGACGATTCTCCCTATAGTGAAGACATCGATTATGTCGATGCATTGCCTCCCGATCCTGAGCTCGTCAGAGGAGGTGAAGGATTTTGATCCAGAAAATGAAGAGATTGATACTGATATTCTTCTAACAATCAAGGACGATATTCTTCGTGAGAAATTATTGAATATCAATCTTCTTATTGCTAAGATCGAAGCATTAAAAGACAATCCCATCCTTCTTCTGATTTTGTGACAAGTTTCTCCACATCCTCCTAACTTTTTATGGAGGAGACATAATTTTCTTATAATTCTTTACCCGAGTTCGAGACTTTCTGCTTTAATTTGGAAGAGAAAAGTAGTGGCAATCCCACTTCTTATACTGATTTTATTCTTCCAGATTATGAAGCATTCTTTTGTGATAGTGAACCCGATTCGGGGGATTTCACTATGGGTGTGGTGGAGGATATTTTTGATAATCCAACAAGAGAATCAAGAGTTCATGTGCCTAATGTTTTACCCACCCATCCCACCCTTCAACTGGATTCGGGATTTCACTCTTTCTAGTGATTCCCTCGGATCCGACCTTGTAGTTCCTTTTCCTTCCAGAACTAGAAAACAAGATTTTTGATCCAGGGATATTCATTGAAGTCCAATCCAAGAGATTTCTATCACCGAATAAATTTTCTATCTCATTCATCCGTGATCCTCTTTCTCAGTATTTGACCACTTTGTCTATTTTTATCCAAAATGAGGACAATGACTTCAAATTCCTTGGTATTCTGCTTTAATGAGGAGAAATCTCCTCATCTCTTATCTCATCGGGGCTTTAAAGATTTCCAGCTCATTTCTGAAAGCCCGATGATGATTTCTGGAGAGGACATCCGTGTTTTAGATGTTCCATGTCTCCATTTCTATCCCCCTTGACCAGCTCAAGTATGGGGGAACGGGTCAAGCTTAGTGACTAAAAACAGCGCTTCGTGGAGTGGAAACCCAATGCTTATCCTTATATAAATATATTGGTAGTATTGATTAAGTGTGTTGTGAGGAGGGCTCGCCTCTCCATTATTCTGTGTTTTTATTTTTGTGCTGTATGGTCCAGGTTGCCTAGATTTTTGGAAGCCTCGGTGTCATGGTTTTTCGTCCTTCGTTACAACTCGAGCTTCACATCCCCAGTTCAACATGAGAATCCAATATCCAAATCTTTTGTCGACTAACGTTTTTCTTTCAGCAATTAATAAACGGATTTTAGATTTCGTAGAGACCTTCAACATTACAGGTCAATGTTCAGTGCTTGTATGGGGGGAAATCTATCGATTTGATTGTGCTGGGCTGTTGTTTTTACGTAATCTGTTTTTTACCACCAAAAATACCAAAAAATGAAAAATTTAATTTTTTTAAAACTAAAATTAAGTGTTTGTCACAATTTCTGACTTTCATGCTTGTAGAATTAAGAATATAATTTTGACTCGATCAGCGTGTTGAGCTCTGTATGTTCCTTTAACTTTTTGACTAAGCATTCGGGATATTTGCGATAGAACTGGGGAAAATGATAGAGTTAAGTATCGAGTTAGATGCTAAAACAGGATTATTTGAAATCTTACAAGTCCAATTTTACCCGATATAGTATACTCCTGAGTGTCCTCCTTTTTATAACCTAGTCAACACACAATACATAGCACTCACACAGAGAGTCATCAACATAGATGATCACTTCTGAAATAGCTCCGAAATTTTCTCGAATTAAATTATAAATCTCTAATATATCCCTATCAACTTTGCTCTGCGCTCTCATGTCACGCTCCAAATAACATTTTTTGGCACTCCGCCTTCGTCCTCAAATCTTATACTTTATATTTTACTAAAAGAAAAATTTCTCTATATATCGTTGTAATAAAGTTTCTATTAACAACTGATTTAATAATGAAGGTAACATAATAATAAAAACTGTGGGATATAAAAGTTCTACTGCATTTGCCGGCTCACATCGATGTTTTGACTAGTCCTCTAAATAAGACAATAGTAAATATTCGAGACTGAATATAAGTTTGTTGCATCTTGCCGGGCTCACAACCGTTGTTGTAGCTTCTAACACAGGTCATAGAATTTCATTGTTAAGGATGTGTTATTATATTAAGTATATGTTATAGTGATTTAATAAAATTATAGGGATAAATCTCTTTTTCTTGATTTAAAAATGCTTTTTCGAACTAAGATATTTCGTTTTATGTTGTGTTTTATGTATATACGAAAAAAATCCAAGGGTTTTGAAACCTGAAGGTCCGTGTAGTCCCGGATACTCGTCTTCTGTGTGGTGTCAAAAGCTCGGTCACTTTAGAGCAATGGTTTGGGATGTGCGAGAGACGAAAGTCTGCTACATGGGATGATCTCACCTTCAAACTCATTTATTTTTGGATGTTACGTGACAATAGAATTTTGCAAAACGTTTTGATCTATGGATGAAATTCGAAATAAGCAAATTCGCCCCTAGATATAATAATTGCCTAAGATATTATTTTAATGGTGATTTCATTTTTACGTTGGTTTGGGACAAGTGAAAAAGTCAGGGGACGAGGAATATATCTTGTTGGCATTTTTGGATTAAAGTGCGTCTTGTTCCTACTGACCCTAAAAAGTTATATAAATAACAAAAGTCAACATTCTAGTTAGTATTGCTTAAAAAGAGAAAAAGTAAAAAAAATGAGGGAAAAAGGGAATAAATAAAAAATTTGTATGGTAATAAGGTGTAAATTTATCTAATGGTCAAAAGGGGCTTTCAAAAATAGTGATTCTTTAATTCTCTGATGAACACTTAGATACTTTTTGAGGTAATTGGTCGAGGCGAATGAGATCTTGGTTTTCTAATACGTGTCTTACTTATCGCATTGCGTTTGAGGACACAACATGTTTAGTATGGGGAATTTTTGTATGTGCTTAATTACACTTACTTTATTACTATTAATACGACCCAAATGACGAAAAATGGACATAAAATACAAATAAGTGCTTGTTTTGTGTTATTTACTGTGCATGTATCGGATATTCACTAAAGGGAAAAATAAGTAAAACGGGACACGAAACCAGCACTAGAATAGAAAGAGCGTGAAAAAGGCAAAAGTCAAAGTTCAAATTCAACCAAAAAGTCACCAAATCAAAGTCAAAAGTCATAGACGAAGCTCGAAAAAAGATGATAGAGATAAGTAAAGAAATCTTAAATGGACAAACCCGCACCCATTTTATGGGCCGGGTCAGCCCATTAAGACTTTATCTTAAAAGTTATACAAGCCTTAAAGTTTAATAAGCCAATCCATAAAACGGCATTTCCCTTTAATTGAATATCCTAGCCCTAACAGTTTTGAAATTGGCCCATTCCCACTTAACGATGGTTAGATTAACCCCTTTACTTTACAAGTGAGTCCTCAAGGACTAACATTGTTAGTCCTCAAGGACTAACTCAGTTAACCTTTCACCCCTTAACCTCCAAAACCCTTTACACCCGTGGTCCTTCTCCCCTTTATACACCACTAACTCGTTAACTTTAAACTCACCCTGAAAACACACTCACACCCCTCTTAAACCACCCAGCTAGAAAACAAGCCACCTTGGCAATCCCATGGGGTTTTATTGGACGAACTTGGTCAAGGGCTTATATTGGTTTCAAAGAAGCACAAATGGGTTTCAAAGGCTAGGATTTCATGGCTTGGAGACGTTTCAACCCTTATTCTCCTCACACAAGAAGCACACTCCAAAGGACTCAAGACTCACATTTCGGCCTATAAATGGGACAAAATGTAGACAGTTAGATCTAAGTAGTTTAGGAGTAGTGTAATATTTACTTTTTAAAAAAATGTCAAATTTAATTATGTATTTCACTTTTAAAGCCTTATAACCATTTTAAGTTTTTAATGAAATTCAGTTTATAAGCTTCCTTCAATTATGTTTTAACTTTGATGCAATTAAGCCTTAATTCTGTTTACAAGCTTTTCATAAGTTCTTACATAATCTGTTTCATAAGTGTTACTGTTTCATTAAATCACTAATAAAATAATCATGCTTATTTTACTGGTATGATAAGCCTAAAATGGAAAGCGGCTTATGGGACACTACTATCTTGTCATTTGACAAGCTAGAGCTTAGTAGATAAGCTCTTAAGAGCCTTTTATCCCATGTTTAAGGAAGGAAGGAAATTTCGTGTAAGTTCTCATTTTTCCATTTTTTAGCTTATCAAAATGTATGGGTTCTTGTAGACTTGCCTAAAGGTCATAGGGCTATTGGTACAAAGTGGGTCTACAGAAACAAGAAAGATGAAATGGGGATAGTCATCAGGAACAAAGCAAGACTTGTTGCCCAAGGACATACTCAAGAAGAGGGCATTGACTGTTAGGAAATATTGTAAAGTGCTGCTGGCAGATAACAAAGTACTATCAGTAATATCAAAGTACTGTTAGTTATAGAAAGTACTGTTAGCAATATTAAAGTACTGCTTATAACAGTTTTAGAGTTCTAGAAGGATTGTATTAAGAGAAGATAAGTATGACAGGTTGTAAGCCCAATAGGGTTAATCCTTGATGTCTATAAAAGGACCCCTTGGAAGGCATAGTTAGGTACGTGTACGTGTGCGAGTACGAATATTAGAACGAGTCTTAGAAGAAGTATTAGCGATTAGTATTATTAGTGTTTAGGAATCTGCAAAG
>BQNB010065588.1:0-12262 GCA_026074375.1 Tanacetum coccineum
GGATGCATCCAAATAAGGGAGGAAAATTGATGATATTGATGCTAATGAAGACATCACCCTGGAGAATGTTCATGATGCTGAATTGTTTGATGTAAATGATTAACATGGAGATGAGGTGTTTGTTGAAAAAGAAGTTCCTGTTGAAGGAGTAGTTAGTGCTGCTGAAGAAACTGTTAATGCTGCTACAATAACTAAAGATGAAATAACTTTGGCTCAAGCACTAGCAGAATTTAAAAGTGTAAAACCTACAGCAACTACTAAAGGAATTCTTCGTCAAGAGCCAAGTGAATCAATAACAACAACCACAACAATTCCTTCAAAGGACAAGGGTAAAGGTATAATGGTTGAATAACCTTTGCAGATGAAGAAGAAAGATCAAATCAGCTTTTATGAACAAGAAGCTATAAGATTACAAGCTGAATTTGATAAGGAAGTGAGGCTTGCAAGGGAAAAAGATGAAGTTAATGTAGCCTTGATTAAAGAATGGAATGACATTCAGGCTAAGATTGAGCCTGATTATGAATTGGCACAAAGACTGCAAGCAGAGGAGCAAGAAGAGTTGACTGTTGATGAGAAGGATACGCTGTTTCAACAACTCTTAGAGAAAAGAAGAAAGCACTTTGCAGCTAAGAAAGTAGAGGAGAAGAGAAATAGACCACCTACAAGAGCTCAACAAAGGAGTATCATGTGTACTTACCTGAAGAATATGGCAGGATAGAAGCCCAAAGACTTGAAGAGAAAGTCCTTTGCAAATATTCAAGAATTGTTTGACAAAGCTTTCAAGAGGGTGAACACCTTTGTTGACTTCAGAACAGAGTTGGTGGAAGGCACTAAAATGGAAGAAAGTTCAAAAAGAGCAAGAGATGAGTTAGAACAAGAGAATGCAAAGAAGCAAAATGTGGATGATGATCAGGAAGCAGCTAAGATGAAAGAGCTTATGAAAATTATTCTTAATGAAGAGGAAGTAGCAGTTGATGCTATACCTTTAGCTACTAAGCCTCCAAGTATTGTTGATTGGAAGATTGTTAAAGAAGGAAAGATCAGCTACTATCAAATTATAAGAGTTTATGGAAGTTCAAAGAGGTACTCAACCTTTATTTAGATGCTTAGAAGCTTTGACAGGGAAGATTTGGAAACTCTGTAGAAATTGGTTAAAGCTAAGCATGGGTATACAAGGCCATAAGAGGGCTATGTGTTGGGATCTCAGATTTGATGATTACAAAATTACATATGCATAAATGAAGACGAATAAAACAACAAGGGATTAATATGACACTTTGGTATTCTACATATGGAAGAATTAAAAGATGGAAGATTTCCATGAAGATAAGCATTGAAAAGTCAAAGAATATCAAAGATAAAGGAAGGTTTTAATTAGTTTTAATTAGCTTCCTAATACAAATTAAGTTAGCTTCCTATGTAAGTTAGGTTTTCTTGTAAACCCTCTATATAAAGGGTATTAGAGGCGTCTATTTTAGATATCCATCATAGTTAGATCTCTCTAATGAGAGTCTAATAGTTAGTTAGTTTATGTATTAGTTAGTTTAGCCCCAAGGACCATTTGACCTTGGGGTAGTAGATTAATAGAATGTTTACTAATAAAACCTTGTTTAACAACATTACTGTTCTTTATGATTTCCGCTGTGCTTATTAATGTTGTTTGTAAACCTAATTCTGGATGGGAAAAACGATCTCTACAATTGGTATCAGAGCCTCGTGGCTCTTGATCTAGGATCTCAAGGTTTTCGTGTTTTATTGGCGAATTCATGAAGGAAAAAGGCTTTTCAACAAACCCTAATTCAGAATCAATGAAGAAGCATCAGGAAACTCAGTGATATGCTGCTCGTCAAAGATATAACACGGTCTGATGCTACGAATGAAAGACAAAAGGCTAGGGTTTATGAAAACCCTAATTCAAGACGTGTTTCTTTAATCTCTCAGATGAAGGTAATGTTGTGGTTTCATTGTTACTTAGATATTATCTTTACAGAATTTATTCTTTCCAAGGTTGATTGATTTATTGCTCTATAACGATTAAGACTACAACCTGTTAGGGTTTTGATCATTTCTTGCCTGCTTGGGTTTCATTAACATTTAGCCACATATGAATTTGGAACACGTGACAAATAAAAGTAAGCTTGAAGCATTAGTCACGATATACGTATAAATAGTGACAAATATATGTCACACACTTGAACACTGAGACCAAATGCCATATATGGTCACACTAAA
The DNA here is from genome assembly GCA_026074375.1 of Tanacetum coccineum. Classification (NCBI taxonomy): domain Eukaryota; kingdom Viridiplantae; phylum Streptophyta; class Magnoliopsida; order Asterales; family Asteraceae; genus Tanacetum; species Tanacetum coccineum. The sequence continues at coordinate 2,233 of BQNB010065588.1, forward strand.
CGTTTTGTCACACATTATTTAAGTGTAGCCAAAATCCAGTACATATGGTCATGTAACTTAATATGCGTGTTTAAAGTTTAGTTTGTGTTAGCTTGCCAAAAGCTAATGTGTATAATCACATTTACTTCTAGCTCGATCATGTGACTATATGCCTTTACAATAGCCACAACATATCACAAATGTGTGACAAAATTATGCGTGCGGCCACATTTAAGGTGATTATATGTAACCAGTATATTCATAACAGTCACATCGTGAAGTATTCATGAGGCTATTATTTAGAGCAAAATGTGAAATCGGTTATCATTAAATTTCATATTAGTCACATTGAGTGTTTGTGTGTCTAAATTCATAATGTCATATATAGTCACATGAAGTGTTTGTTTATGTATCTAAATCATGGACTCAAGTTTTGTCACACATTATTTAAGTGTAGCCAAAATCCAGTAATAAGGTTTTAATAAGTACTTTAACCTGCAAATGCAATATGCAAGTGCAATGTGCAAATGCTTGCTTGCAAATGCAAGCTACAAATACAATGTACAAATGCAATGTTCATATGCAATCTGCAAATGCAATGTGCAAGCTACAATAACATACAAACCAGACAATAACATCACAAACCAAACAGACCAATACATTAAATTTCATAAGGTTTTAAAGAGTACATAATCACTATTACATAAGTCACCAAAAAGTTTGATTTGCCGGCCGACAATTGCTTTCCTTCCTTATTTTCATCAGTTTCATGTTTATCAAGTGGGATACCAATAGTTTTCATGGATTTATGATATTCGCTAAAAAAAACTCTATTGTTTCTTCCGCAATAGTCTCCTTAGCCATGCATCCCTCTAGTCTATTTCTGTTTCGCACACTTCCTTTAATAACCTTCATACATCTTTCGAAGGGATACATCCATCGAAAGCATATGGGACCACATAATTTTACCTCCCTAGTTAGGTGCACAGTCAAATGTACCATAATATCAAAAATGATGGAGGAAAGAACTTCTCGAGTAGGCACAGTGTCATTACCAGTTTTGCTTGCATCTTATTTAGTTCTTGCAATCTGATTTCTTTGCTACATATCGATTTAAAGAAAAAGCAAAACCTGATAATAGCATATCGTGTGGGTAGGTGCATGATTGAACGTATTGCAATGGGCAAAAACTCTTGCATTAGCATGTGATAGTCATGCGATTTAAGGACAATGAGCTTCCTATCCTTTAGGCTGACCAAACTAGAGAAATTTGAACAATACCCTTGTGGTACCCTGATGTTGTATAACGTTTCATAAAAGATGTCTTATTCATCATTCGTTAATGTGTAACCTGCTGGATGTAGTGTTGTTTTGTCTTCTTCTTGCATAGCAAACAACTCTGGTTTTACCCCTAACTCAGCCAGATCTAATTGAGCATACACTTCATCTTTCGTCTTTCTCGGAACATTTAGCAAAGTTCCGACTAGACTCTCAGCAACATTCTTTTCTACATGCATAAAATCAATATAATGTGGAACAGAATTATGCCTCCAATACCTAAGCTTTCGATACCAAATGTTGAATATCTTCCAATACGCACCGTTTAACATCTCATGTATAATGTTACCATCTCGACTCATCCGTTTAACATCTCATGTATAACGATACCATCTCGACTCATCCATTTCACATCTCATGTATAACCTGATATTATATCGACTCGTCCGTTTAACATCCCATGTATAATGATATCATATCGACTCATCCGTTTAACATCTCATGCACAAAAAATCTTTCATTAAGTACTAGACGAGTACTCATGCATAACAACAGGATTTTATAATGGGAGATAGTTGTAGTGATAAAAAAATGTTTATGGGTTATAAACGAAAAATAATAAAAGTTTGAGGATTTGAGGATTAAACATAATGTTGTGAAACCCGGTTCGACCTAACCGGTTCAACCGTTGCCGGTCAAAAAACAAGTCAAATTAACCGGTTTTTATATTTTTGAAACCCAGTTTGACCCGGTCGGAGACCGGGTTGACCTGGTGGTCGAACCGGTTAAACCGGTAACTCGGTGACTTGATCAGGTCGATTAGAGACCTGGTTGCGAAAACATTGATTAAACATTGACTATAGTTTTCATTAATATATTACATAACTTTTTCACTTTCAAAATTTGTAGCTTTTTCTATTATAGATAGCATATAATATATTAATTGATTAATATTTAATGAAAAAATGATGTATAAAAGATATAAATTATATTTTGTAATCCTAAAAAAAATGAAATTTCCCTCACATTTTCAGTTGTCCCGCACTAGCTTTTGCCAAAAATGTATTTGGAATTTTTTTGGAATTTTTTACAAACCCCGTAGTAGCTTTTGCCCAAAATAAAATTTCCCTCTCCATATTATTCCCAAGTCCCGCCCCTAATTTTCACCCAAATTGAAATTGTCCCTCGATCTAGGGTTATCCTCAATCTAAGATCTTAAATCCTAGTTCCCCAAAATGAAATTGCACCTTCATATCACTTTATTTCCTCAAACTTATTTATTTAATAACATCTCACATTCACTCTTGTCTCTGTATTCACCATCACCAGTCTATTGTTGCCAATCTAAAGTTTAATTATCCACTAATAAGGTATTATAATGTATTATATCTTCAATTTGGTAATTAATTTGAAGTGTTCATGGGTCAGCTTAGTTCTTTTGTGATTTTTGGTTCGAATTTTAAACTTCACATTGTTATTGAACGTTTAGTTTCTATATAGCTTTGTACTCTTGTTAGTTTCTCTCTCGTTCTAAAGATTAAGAGTTGAATCTTTTGTAAAAATACTCCTATTGTTATTGGGTTAACTTAGTTCTTTAGGCTATTATTCTCATAATGTTATTTTCATGTCAGTTTAGTTAAGATGTTGTGAGCAACTTAATTGTTTAGGCATTTTTAAATAGCTATTTTGAGTTTAGTTATGAAAATAAAGTTTGAAATGTGAGGATTCATGATATTGACCAGAAACATGTTCCAAGCACTCATGTTTATTTTCGTCTTATATGGATAATTCCATGACTCCTAAGTTTGACTAAAATTTAAGATTGTGTATATTTTGAATTTCTATCAAGTGGCTTGGATAAGCTTATTACACAAAGTTAGGAAGACTTGCATCTTGTTTTGAGAAGAGCTATACATGTGTATCTAATAACATTCATGATGTATCTTGATAAAATGCTTTTTAACAGATGAGTATGCTCTTATCTTTGGATTAATACGTGGTGTGGTTTTGTCCATATGAGTTATTTTTTGGTTCTTTCATCACCAGAGAAATATTATGTACATTTTTTATAAGTTGGATGGATGTGAGATTATGTATATGTTTTGATGATGTCTATTCTAAGTTTCATGTTAATGGTATGTTAATGGCTGCAAATGTGTGTCGATACTTGCTGAAATTCAGGGTCATTTACTGTATGTTATTGGCTGCAAACACATGCCATTTCTTGCTAAAATTTAGTGTCATTAAGTGTATGTTAATGGCTGCAAATGTGTGTCGATACTTGCTGAAATTCAGGGTCGTTTAGTGTATGTTATTGGTTGGAAACACGCGTCATTCTTTGCTAAAATTTGGGGTCATTTAGTTTATGTTAATCGCTGCAAATGTGTGTCGATACTTGCTGAAATTCAGGGTCGTTTAGTGTATGTTATTGGCTGCAAACACGCGTCATTCCTTGGTGAAATTTGGGGTCATTTACTGTATGTTAATCGCTGCAAACGTGTGTCGATACTTGCTAAAATTCAGGGTCGTTAATGTATGTTATTGGCTGCAAACATGCGCCATTCCATTGCTAAAATTTGGGGTCATTAAGTGTATGTTAATGGCTGCAAATGTTGTCGTTACTTGCTGAAATTCAGGGTCGTTTAGTGTATGTTATTGGCTGGCTGACCCGAATCTATTCGAGCTTGGAACATGTTTTCTGATACAATTGATGCTCCCCACAAGGTAGTCTCGTGTATATATTATCATTAAATGGTTAATTTCTAATAATATGTTTCAATTTTGATATGTGAGATTTTGTTATATTTTTGTTCGATTAGTCAGTGATGTTCATTATGTTAAGTTTGTTGTTTGATTTTTAGAGACCTTTTGATGGTTCTGAGGATGTATAGTGATATTTAGGTAAGATCACATGCTCTTGCTCAATACAGTTTATAATTTTATTTTATTTAGTCTTTACCAGTGTGTGTATGCTCACAATTCACAATCATATGTAATCTATCAGGTTGTACTTGCATAAGTTTGAAAGGTGACATGAGTCTTGGTATAACCACAGAGGTACAATATCTGCAGAACTAGTGATTATAGGTCTTTCCATCCATTTATAAATCTGCAATTTTCATACCATTTCATGCCCTTGGTTTAGGAGTTAAAGGGTGTTCACTTTTCTAGAGAATTTGTTTGGTGGTATAACGGGCACCCAGACTTCATCAAGTTTACACCGGACTTAAAGCGCACAGACACGGCCATAGTTTTGGGCCAGGTACGTCAGACATGTGTACTAGCTTATGCATAGCAAAATTGTTGTGATACAATACAAGTGTATATTTCTTAATGCTTAGGAAGCCATAATGTGATAGCTTATTCTTGTATAGTCGTGAACAAGTTTCATCCTAAAGGAAAATGCCTACACTGACTTAATCTTGCACTTTTTAAAGGTAATGTGGCTCTTATGTTAGCACAAGCACATTCTTTTTAAGAACTTCCAAAGATTGACTACCAACTGATATTCCACACCATTTTTGTATGCTCTAAAGAAAGCTCCATAAGGTTATAAATCGTTAGTTAGACAAAAATTTAGTTTATGCAGTTTGTTTTGGTGTCAGATATATATTTCATGCAATCTTATAGGAAAGTTTATCTTGTGGGCAGACGTGGACCTGTACAAGCAGTTTGTACTGCAAAAGAGCTACGTGAAATTCTTGGTAAGTGTTATAGGTCATGAGTTCCCATACCCCGCTTCAGCGGGATTGGGTATGTTGTTGCTATAGGTCATTAGTTGAATTGGTGATTTTGGCAATATAAATTAGTGGTTTTTTTGGCTCTGTACGAGAGAACAAATGCTTTTTTGTACCGTACTCCCTCCACCCAAAATAAAAGTATATGCTGGATCACTCCCGAGTTTGGTTCTGATATTACATTGGATTCTCAAATGCAGCTATCAAGGATTTGCACATTAACATCAAGGAAGCCGATCTCCTAAAAACCTCTACTGATGAGGTAAAATTAGTTCCTTACCTTTCATTTGGCTATTCAAAAACTGCTATGTACTTTCAGTTATGGTCGTTAACTCATATTATTTTTTGCAATCGTACATGATATGTTTCCTTTATAACGTTTTGAAAAGGAAGAAATGAAGAACAATCATATACGTAGGAGGGTCTTTGAGTTTCTATCAAAGGCTTCCTCATCAGCTTAACCTCATCCAAGTTTAGGACAACAAGATCTGTACTTCACTTTCTTCAGGAAACCTGAGAAGTTTTTGAAATAAAGTGACAGAAGTGGCTATGTTTATGGCGTGAATTTTGAGACGACAACAGTGAAAGGTAGAAACAGTAAAAACTTCTGTTGATGGATACATTACATCCGTTGTTCTCGTAAAGAATTTAAAGGGCATGTTTTGTCTGCTATATAAAGAAATTATTTTCGTAAATGTTTGAAAACTTGTATTATATTGTACACTTCATTTAAGAAGCTCTCTTTATGTTCTTGTGGTACCTAAAAAGATATTGCTGGCTTAACTTTGTAGGAAGTGCTAGCGCGGGAAATCATAGTTGCAAGTACAACAGGCAAACACGCGTCATTCCTTGCTGAAATTTGCGGTCATTTATTGTATGTTAATCACTGCAAACGTGTGTTGATACTTTGCTGAAATTTAGTGTCGTATAGTGTATGCTATTGGCTGCAAATACGTGTCGTTCCATCCTAAAATTTGGTGTTGTTTAGTGGCTGCAAATCTTGATTGTTTAACTTATTTTGCTTTTTGGTTGGATGCAGATAATGTCGACACACACAAATAGTGACTGGACGTAAAAGAATAGGAAAATAAATAGGTACACCTCTAAACATTTGTGTAATCTTGCATTTGTAAGTTCTAATTTTTTCATTCGTTTTGTTATTCAGGCAATTGATATTTGTCAAGACCTGACTTGACATCGACTCAGACTTCATCGGTATGTTTTCTTTTTAAGACAATTACCATAGGTTTAAATTCTTATATTGGGCTCAAAGTAATCGTAATAGTTGAAATGAGCTGTATTAGGTTGAATTGGGTCGTATTGGTGGTAATATACTAAAATAGGGTGTTTAAAGTTGAAATGGGTCATGTTATGTATGAATGCATCATGATGGTTTTGGGGTATGCTAAAAACGGGTTGCCATGGGCCAAAATAGGTTAGTTTGGCTTGCACATACTAATGTCGTGTATGTTTTGGTTGTATTCAGTTGCGCTTGTATCTCCGATGGTAGAAAGAAGTTGAGGAGCTACAACAAGAGTAGAATTCACTTTTTGTATATGCTGTATATCAAATATCATCCATTTTGACATTTTTTTGTATTGGATTTGTTATTCGAATATTGGATTGGCGACTTATATTTGTTGGTCTTTATAATATGACTTGAATGTTCTCTATTCTTTATATTTTGTTTTATACGATTATGCGATACGAAAATAATTATGGCAGTAATAACTGCAAAAAATAGCTGCAAATTTGTGACGGGATAGTGATGGAACATTAAATTATTTTTTTATCAACATTGTGACGATATCCGTTGGTAAAATCCATTGGTATTTTCGTGACGGGTATTCGTCAGTAATACCCGTTGGGAATCCGTCACTAAAGTCTGTTTCTAATCCGACAGTAATCTGTTAGTAATTAACAACGGATTATTAGCGGAAAATTCCGTTGGTGATTTTTGAAATCTGTCGATAAAATTCGTCACCAAAATTACCAACGACGGTATTACCGACGGAAATGTTCCGTTAATAAACCGTCGGTATCGACCTTTACCGACGGATTGCTAACGGATTTGGCTGTTATTGTTGCCTTGTTTTCTAGTAGTGAAAACATGCTTTGTGTGACTAAATATTACAAAAGGCCACACAAACATAAAATTCATGTGGCCATTGGATGATCAATAGTCACACAAAATACACATTTCTTTACTTTAAACAACATATGGTCACACTTATTAACACTTTTGGCCACTTTATGCTTAATTGTATGTGACTAAATACAAAAAAAACATGCTTTGTGTGACTAAATATTACAAAAGGCCACACAAACATAAAATTCATGTGGCCATTGAATGATCAATAGTCACACAAAATACACATTTCTTCACTTTAAACAGCATATGGTCACACTTATTAACACTTTTGGCCACTTTATGCTTAATTGTATGTGACTAAATACCAAAAAAAACATGCTTTGTGTGACTAAATATTACAAAAGGCCACACAAACATAAAATTCATGTGACCATTGGATGATCAATAGTCACACAAAATACATATTTCTTCACTTTAAACAACATATGGTCACACTTATTAACACTTTTGGCCACTTTATGCTTAATTGTATGTGACTAAATACCCAAAAAAACATGCTTTGTGTGACTAAATATTACAAAAGGCCACACAAACATAAAATTCATGTGGCCATTAGATGAACAATAGTCACACAAAATACACTTTTACCTCACTTTAAACACCAGATGGTCACACTTATTAACACTTGTGGCCACTTTATGCTTAATTGTATGTGACTAAATATAAAAAAACATGCTTTGTGTGACTATACAGTGTTTACGGTCACTAATATTGATTAATCCAACTAAATTTGTACCTAATTAGTCCCACATGTTAAGGTTTTGGTCATTGTTTTTTAATGGATACGGCCACTAACTCAAAAAGGTGACCGTAGGTACCCTACGGTCACGCGACCTTTAGTCACACACACTCGAAAAATCATGTGTGACTATATGTATATCATCACACTTTTTTGGTGTAGCCAAATCTACTTTGTGTTCTAGTGTAAGTTGCATAAATTGTTAATTACTCGGAGGGTAAGCGCGAATGTTATAAGATAGATCTATTTGGGATTGACAATCCCCATTTGGGTGATTAGCTCTCACTAGTTCGATATCGAACTAACGTACGTTATACCATGTCGGAGCATTAGACTACATACACGTGAACTCTGTTATCCCACTTGTTTAATCCATTACACAACACTAATCTTTACCAAATTGCTAGAAAATAAGATAGAATCTTAGAGAGAGAAATAAAGAAAGAAAATTAGATTGTAGAGAGTGGTGAGTTACAAGAGATGAAAAGTAACCAACACCCTTCACCAAGTGTGGTGAAGGGGTATTTATACCCATGCCATGCTAGGTGGCTTATGGGCTTGTAACTTGGGCCAGGCTTGGCGTAACTTGGGCTTTGAGCCTGAAACACGGACAATATTAGATTACAATCCAAGCCCGTTAAACCCAACTAGCCTATTATAATACAAGACCTAGTTTAACTTTCTTAGACCGATAACATTCTTGTTTGACTTAATATAATTAAGGCTAACACCTATTTAATAAATGACCGAGACCTAATATTCCTAATGAACGAACTTCATGTTCGACTCAATATTTTTGAGGCTAACAGATTGACCTCCAACTTTCTTTTATTTTCAGCATTTTTCACAGCATAACCCTTCAACTTTTGGTCCATTAAATTATTGGCAATCCGAACAGCATCTTGGAGTCTCGTGGGTTCTGCAACAATCACATTACCCTGGATGTTATCTGGGAGACCTCCAATATACCTCTCGACTCGGTCCTCCTCCTCAGGAACCATTTTGGTGCACAACATAGTAAGCTCTTGGAATCTATGCGTATAATCAGTCAGATCATTGTTCTTCACAGCTAGGTTCCATAATTCAGTTTCTATTTTCTAAATTTCATTCCTTGGACAGTACACCTCAGTCATTAGCTTCATTAGCTCTCTACATGACATGGCAAATGCAACATCAGTTCCATTGGTTCTCTTATGTGAGTTCTACCAACTTAGTGCATTGTTCAACAAGGTGCAAGTAACATACTTAACTTGGTATTTCTCTGGGCAGTTGCTGATATAGAACATTGTTTCCATCTTCTCAAACCACCTTGTCAACTCGACAACTCCTTCCGTTCCCTAGAAGTTAAGTGGTTGACACTTCATGAAGTCTTGGTAAGTACATTCTCGAGCAACATGCCTATCACCTCTACCATTCTCATTTGGATTTCCGTTTCCACCATTTCCATTTCCACCATGTCTATTATCGCCATCACTGCCATTTTGGCTTTGACTTTCAGCCTCAAGAGCGTTAGCAGCACGGGCTTCCTCATAAGCAGCCATTGCTTCTTTCATACGTCGGTTAATGAGTTCTTCGATTGCTTCAGGGGTTATACCGGAGCTAGTGATAGTCATTGTTCTACATTACAAGACATGAACATGGTGAGATTCGATACGAGATATAGCTATTATAGATGGAAATTAGGGTTTACAAGGTAAAAATATAATATAAACACGTTTTGCCAGAACGAGTAAATAAAATCAAGGATAATCATGATGAGAGAATCAAAATACGCTTTTCATATCATATATAAAAGCATAATTCGGTTACAATCCATCCAAAATAAGTACATGATTTACGATTATTTCTACTGCTAACACCTAGACCTAGTCATTAGTCTAATGTCCTACATAACCATGATACTACCGAACTAAGGGCGGAATCCCAAACGCCTCTCAACAAACGACTTTAACCTCCTTTGTCTCAACCTATCATAGTAGCGAAACCTACAGGTCTGACGAAGCTCACTCCTCATGCGAACCATGAGTAGGCGAACCCTACCGGTCCTCGCTCTCTCTCTCTCTCTCCTCAACGTGCCTCAAAGCCTCACGTTATCCTGCTCTAATGCGTTAAGCCTCTCTGTTATGGTGGTAAATCCCAAGTCAA
>BQNB010065588.1:13318-34885 GCA_026074375.1 Tanacetum coccineum
GATCTGACTATTAAGGTTTTGGTATGCATGTCTCTATTGGTTTAATTTTGCATGTGCATGTACATGAGCCATGCGGGTGACCACCAAAACCCTTCAAAACCAACTTATGTTTATGTTGTTGACTCGGGTTGCTAAAAAACCGGCGGTTCAAACTAGGTCAAAAATACTCTAAATTGGTTACTTTTGACCCGTTTTTTGGGCTTGAACCGGTTCAATCGGTTGACCCCGTCAAGTTGTACCGGGTTTCAAGACATTCCTCTAAGCTAAACTTTTGAAATTAACCGATGAGTAATATGTAAAAACCATCCTTGTGGTTTGTCACATTTAGCACTAATCATTCATTTTAGAAACTATTGTCAAATCTTATCTATGAGAGGTTAAATGTCTGGCATTCTACATCTAAAAAGGATGATTATTGCAAAAAAATTCACAAAAATCATTCTTAATAAGAAAGATTTTTTTCTAGACATTTAATCTCTCAAAAGTGATACTCCATATTCGGTAATAATTTTTGACAAAAATGATTAGTGCTAAATTTGACAAACTACAAGGATGGTTTTTGCAGTTTACTCTTAGTCAACTATACCAACTTTAATGCGTTTGGTTTTCCTTTTTCCGTTTCCCCAAATAAGATACTGATATTCACATGAAGCAAAAGGCCCTTTTTGGTTCACTAAATTTTATGGTTTTTTTAGAGTTAATTGCATAAATGGTCCTTGTGGTTTCTCAGGTTTAACGACTTTGGTCCTTAAACTTTTTTTCCCAAATCCTCTTTGTAACACCCTCAAAATGGGTCACAGCGGAAATATATCCGGGAGCGTTACTTCATAATACCAATGCACAAGATATGAGAGAACGACCTCTAAATGAGTCGTTTGAAAAGTAATCTCGTTTATTTGATTGAAATTGAACTTGTTATAACATTTGTACCAAAGTTGCATCATAATGAAATACTGAAAATAACACAACGAGCTTTGATAGTTTGAATGTAAGGAGAAATCCATGAATGTAATCTTGTAAAATTTGGACTCCAATGCACATCAGTTAAGTCAAGTAGCTTGTTCACCTGAGAAATACATGCTTAAAAGTGTCAACATAAAGTTGGTGAGTTTCTAGGTTTATGTAAGTATAAATGTTGGATCAAAGATTTGTAAAGTGTGTATGACCATTTTAACCAATATAATAGTCAAAAAATGTAAGTATAATTATTGGACCGCAATTGTTAAAGTGTGTATTACCTAGTATGCAATATTCAAAAGAGTGATTACGATTACAATAAGTTCATAACACTGAGGCTCCGACTTGTATTGTATGCCAATCTTTTCAGGCACTGTAAGTGTTTATGTGTATGTAGTTCAATGTTTCTGACATGATATAACGTTCGTTAGTTCGAAACCGCCGAAACTAGTGAGAGCTAATCACCAGAACGGGGATGTCAACCCCAAATAGATCTATTTTATAACATTCGCGCTTACCCACAATAATTAACAGTTCATGCCACTTAAGCTAATTCATAATCATTTGAATGAAAGTAAAGTTGTTGCGTCCATGAGTGAAAACAAGTAATATATCTCACCGCGAGATATGTAAATGAGTATGTAACGAGTTTGTAATGAGTATGCAAGCGAGTTTGTAAACGAGCTACGAAATCAAGTATGAGAACAAATATGTAAACTATTTTTGTAAATGCGCATGTATTTCTCCCCCAAAAAGAGTTCAAAACAAGTAAAATAGGGGCCATGAAACTCACCTCTAGTGAAAGTATCGAAGGTAGCAACAATCAACAAAGAATGACGTCACAAATAGCCGAAATGCAACCTAATTAATTATAGGTCGTATAAGTGCATGTATTTAAAATAAATACAACAATGTATATTATCAAGTTATATCACCACCTAATAGTTTTGTTTATAATTCGAAACAATTGTTTAAATCACGTTTGATAGTTAATGTTCAAGTATATGTATCCGTAAAAATATTACCTTTGTCCAATAGTTGATTATTGTTAATAATACTTGATTTAACGTTTTTATTATTTATATAACGACATTATATAAATAGTTTAATTATTTCATAAAATAATATTTGTAAAGTTAAAAACTTTATAAACATTATATAAGTAATACTACATTATTTTTTAATGTTTTTATAGCCCAAACGGACCCGAAAACACTGATCGTAAACCATATTTTATAATTCTAACAGCTTTTGTGTTTATATGAAAAGTGCAGAAAATAAAATAGTGCACTAGAATCTTTATAAATTCATAACTTTCTTATTTTAACTCCGTTTTACGCGTTCTTTATATCCACGGTTTTGTAACGAGATGACCTATCAAAATATTATGTTTATAAATTTTATAACATCCTGTACAGTAACAGTATATATAAAAATACTTTTTATATATTTAATTATCGAAATCTTGTAAAAATCATAACTCCTTCGTTTTAATTCCGTTTTCAAGTTCTTTATATATTCGGAATTGTCTTGAAATGTACTATTGAAATCTTAAGTTTATATATTGCATAAAATTTGTGCCGTTCCCGAATGTGCAAACTGTCCGAACATGTATATATATAAAATTGTTTTTATAAACTTTAACATAATGTAAATATTATAAGTCGTCTAAAATTACCAATACAACATCTTTAGTATATTTTAAATCCTCTAATTTATGTCCATCTATTTCATGTATAATATGTCCAAATAAAATGTCCACCACAATTATTTATTTATAAAACTATATAAATAAATTTGTAACAATTAATTTTCATCAGTGTTTTTGATGTCATTCCATAAGCAACATCATGACCAACAATCTTGACGTGGGAATTCCACCACATAAGTGCACTACCAAGCAGACTGCAAGTGGCAAACTTAATTTGGTTTCCAACAGTGCAATTGCTTATGTGGAATACAAATTTCATTTTCTCGAACCATTGAGTTAAACCTACGACTCCTTCAGCACCCTTAAAGTCAAGGGGTTGGCATTTCAAGAAGTCACTATACGTGCACTCACGAGTAGTGTGCTTTGTCCTTCTTTTTCCACATCCCGAATCATGGCTATCATCGCCATTTCCACCGCTTCTGTTTGCTTCGTACTCAGCCAATGCATCAGCTATGCCTTGGGCTATCATTGCCTTAATAACAACATCAGTCATAAGGGTGGTGGTTCTTTTTGGCAGCATTTTCTTCAAAATCAGTAAATATAAAATTAGTTTAGTTCTAAAAGTCGTGCTCCAAAGATGAAATGTTGTGAGGTGACAGGTTAAAGTCGTGTTTAAATTATTCGACATGATTATATAAGATGGCGTAATTGTTTCAACAGTATGGGGTGGGTATATAACTCGGAGTTGAGTGATAAGATAACTAGTGGGATCGGCGGACTGTAACATGTTTCAATGTTATGTAATACGGTATTACGTAAAAATCATAAAAGTTTTAAAGACCATCGTGTCATTCACAATGTCTTGAGAAAAGTCTTAGTATTTATATAAATAGCTCTTATATAAACAAGTGTAAAATATACGCAAGGGAATGTAAGCATATATGCATATATGTATGTCATGTAAGCAAGTAATGTAAGCAAGTAATGTAAGCAAGTAAGCAAGTAATGTGTATGCACATGAAAAAGTTTGATGTGATGCAATGTTTGTGAAAACGGTTATAGTCTAGGTAAAATATGCGACCTAGTTCTCTATAATGTGGCTCCGATACCAATTTGTAACACTCCCAAAATGGGTCGCAGCGAAAATATGTCCGGGAGCGTTACTTCATAAAACCATTGCACAAGATATGAGAGAACAACCTCTAAATGAGTCGCTTGAAAAGTAATCTCGTTGATTTAATTGAAATTGAACTTGTTATAACATTTTTCCCAAAGTTGCATCATAATGAAAGACAAAAAATAACACAACGAGCTTTGATAGTTTGAATGTAAGGAGAAATCCATGAATGTAAACTTGTAAAATTTATGCACATTAGTTAAGTCAAGTAGCTTGTTCATCTGAGAAATACATGCTTAAAAGTGTCAACATAAAGTTGGTGAGTTCATAGGTTTATGTAAGTATAAATGTTGGATCAAAGATTTGTAAAGTGTGTATGACCATTTTAACCGATATAATAGTCACAAAAATGTAAGTATAATTGTTGGACCGTAATTGTTAAAGTGTGTATTGCCCAGTATGCAATATCCAAAAGAGTGATTACGATTACACTAAGTTCATAACACTGAGGCTCCAACTTGTATTGTATGTCAATCTTTTCAGGCAATGTAAGTGTTCATGTGTATGTAGTTTAATGTTTCCGACATGATATAACGTTCGTTAGTTCGGTACTGCCGAAACTAGTGAGAGCTAATCACTCGAACAGGGATGTCAACCCTAAATAGATATATTTTATAGCATTCACGCTTACCCACAATAATAAGCAGTTCATGCCACTTAAGCTAATTTGTAATCATTTGAATGAAAGTAAAGTTGTTGCGTCCATAAGGGAAAACAAGTAATGTATCCCACCACGAGATATGTAAATGAGTATATAACGAGTTTGTAATGAGTATGCAAACGAGTTTGTAAACGAGCTACGAAATCAAGTATGAGAACAAGTATGTAAACTAATTTTGTAAATGCGCATGTATTTCTCCCTAAAAAAGAGTTTAAAACAAGTAAAATATGGGCCATGAAACTCACCTCTAGTGAAAGTATCAAAGGTAGCAACAATCAACAAATAATGACGTCACAAATAGCCGAAATGCAACCTAATTAATTATAGGTCGTATACGTGTGTATTTAAAATAAATACAACAATGTATATTATCAAGTGATATCACCACATAATAGTTTTGTTTATAATTTGAAACAATTGTTTAAATCACGTTTGATAGTTAATGTTCAAGTATATGTATCCCTAAAAATATTACCTTTGTCCAATAGTTGATTATTGTTAATAATACTTGATTTAATGTTTTTATTATTTATATAACGACATTATATAAATAGTTTAATTATTTCATAAAATATTTTTTGTAAAGTTAAAAACATGTATAAACATTATATAAGTAATACTACATTATTTCCTTAATGTTTTATAGCCCAAACGGACCCGAAAACACTCGTAAACCATATTTTATAATTCTAACAGCTTTTGTGTTTATATGTAAAATGCAAAAATTAAAATAGTGCACTAGAATCTTTATAAATTCATAACTTTCTCATTTTAACTCTGTTTTACACGTTCTTTATATCCAGGTTTCGTAAGGAGATGACCTATCAAAATATTATGTTTATAAATTTTATAACATTCTATACAGTAACAGTATATATAAATTGTTATATATAAAAAATACTTTTTATATATTTAATTATCAAAATCTTGTAAAAATCATATCTCCTCCATTTTTATTCTGTTTTTAAGTTCTTTATATATTCGGAATCGTCTAGAAATGTACTATTGAAATCATAAGTTTATATATTGCATAAAAATTCATGCCTTTCCAGAATGTGCAAACTGTCCGAACTTTAACATAATGTAAATATTACAAGTCCTCTAAAATTACTAATACAACATCTTTAGTATATTTTATGTCCTCCAATTTATGTCAATCCATTTCATGTCCAATATGTGCAAACAAAATGTCCACCATAATTATTTATTTATAAAACTATATCAAAAATTTATAACAATTAATTCTCAATTAGTTATATAATTTATCCAACACTTGCAATATATCAAATAAAATGTGTTCTTACATTCTAACATATTTTAAACACCTTTTTATCATGAATATGTATTCCTTTGATTATGTATTAAGTTCTTTATTTTAAAAACTTTATAAAATAACAACTAGATGATGATTTAACAAGATAATAAATATGTGTATGAAAATAAAATAATTATGAAAGTGTAGAGATGATGTTAGACCTTGTATGAATGAAAGAAAAGATGAACAAAAATCAAACCCTAATCTTCAACCCAAAATCCTTTTTATAATACCCAAACTCTTCTTTGAAAATTCTAATTTCCTTTCTTGAAAACCCTTGTTTAAATGAAACCCTAGTCTTGTAAAACACTTGATACACCTTAGATATCAACCCTAAACACACTTGTATTCTTGTATAGTTGCTAAAATAAAAACTATAAAACTTTCTTGGTCAAAATATTGAGCCGTAGGTTTTGGGAGAGAAACAATGAGATAGAAGTTTGATTTTGCAAGAAATGAGAATGTGAATTTTTATAGTGAAAATATCTATCAAACTTCCTAACAAAACTATGGATTAAGAGTGGTTTAGTTTAACAAGTACATGTGTTCTCCTCCTTCCTATGCTTGTGTCGTGGGTTTTGGGTGAAGGAAGGACAAGAGAAGCCTTGATATCCCATGGGTAAAGAGATGATGGGTTACATGGTGTTTAAATGGAAGATATGGATTAATTAGAAGTGACCTTAGTGGAGTATTAGTGTTTTTTAGTGGTGGTGTATAAGGTGGGACGGCCAAAATAGTTATTAGGATAGAAATGATATAATTTTTGGGTATTGTGTATAAGAGTGGGTATTTGTTGAAGTATAGATGGGTATTGGTGCTTCCATGCATGCATAATTGTAGTTTATTGCGAAACGTAAACGTTTTACGTAACCAATAAAAATAAAAAGTGAAAAGTTAATAATTATCTCCGTAATAATTATATATCACTTATTTGACGTAAACTTTTATTTGTTTGATGTCAGTTTGCGTTGAATGCTTATTTTTAGTTTACGCGATTTAACTAAACGGTAGAAATTAAAAGTAAACGCGTAAAAGTTTAAAATAAATAGTTGAATATTTATTGACGTAGAATGATGTGAAAATGCGAATTGTTACACTCTCCCTATGGTTTTGACCCGTATCGGGTTTGGTCCATTGACCATTTTTTCTGTTAGTTTGACCGTTAAGTTGGTGATGTGGGGTGCACATGGAAGGGTAATTCTGTCTTTTCGCATACCCAAAAGATCATTCTTCTTTATAAATAAGTTATGCCTAATTTCTTTTACCTTGCTTCTTCATTATTCCAATTTCACAAACACACACAGACACACTCTCAAGTCCCAACCATCCACAACCACATCATTCTTCAACAACCACTACAACCATCACCATCCAACAACCATCACTGCCACCCCTAACTACCCCCACCGCCATCCGGACCATGTCTGTAAACCACCCCTGCCGCCAACCATCACCATCCCGCCATCACCTTCAGCCACCCACGTCTTCACCACCATAGCACGTCGCACCCTACAACCGAGCATCACCATGTGAAATCCGACCACAAACCACCAGATATGTAATCATATTATCACCATCCGCTGAATATGCCATCGACGCCGCCACCACCAGCTACCCACGCCACCGATGCCACAAACCACCAGATCTGTAATCATATTATCTTGAATGGATTATGAGTTATAGCTTTTATGAGGAAGCTGATGAAATGGGTGTTCTCCAAGATTTTGAAGATTATAAGTATATTTGGTGTTGATTTTATTAAAGAACTCTATTATAATTTTGGGTCTTACAATTTTTGTGATAAAAAAACGGATGGTGTTCTTTGGATTGGACTTGTAACTTGAATTTCGTGTAATTAAGTTTGATCTTGTAAACTGGGTTTTGGGTGAGTGGAATGTTTTTGTAAGAAATTGGAATATTTGTAGGTTTATTCTTATTTTTCTAAACTGATATTGGGTATTTGAAATCCTTGAAGTTTTGGAATTTGTCAGATGAATATTTGATGGAGAATGAAAAAGATGATAAAAGAAACAATGTTTTGCTTTTGTAGATTGATATGAAAAAATGGGGTATGAGATGTTAATTTGATGATTTTGGTAAAATTTTTTGGGTGAAGAATACTATTAGCATGCTGCCGAAAAATTGGTGTAGAAGTCGGAATTTTTTTGAAGGTGGCCGAAGTAATGGGTTGAAGAAGATAAATAATGATGGGATTTGGAACTTGTTTTCGTGAGAAATATAAATAATAACAGGGATTAGGAATGTTTTTTTTAAATATTAACAACAATAAAAAGAACAAAATAATAATAATAATAATAATAGAGGGTATTCTTGTCATTTCACTTAGTCAACCAAGCATTTCACGGTCAAACTAACAGAAAAATTAGTCAAGAGACCAAACTCGATACGGAGCAAAACCATGAGGAGATGATTCGGGAAAAAAAGTTTAGGGACCAAATCCGTTAAACCCGACAGACCACAGGGACCATTTATGCAATTAACTTTTTTTTTATGTATTTGAATCTCAAACCCTTTAAAAAAGGGTGAATGCTCAATTTAGGTAACATATTTTTTCAAATTAACCGATGTACGCAACCTACTTTTTTATTCCGGATATACGCAACATGCTTTCAAATACCTACCAATGTACGTAATATTGAGCAAAATATGACTTGTTTGACCGGTTACAACTTAGAAAATTTACAGTTTGGTCCTTGTTGGCAACGTGGACTTTCACCTTTAGTCTCTTAACATTTTTTAACAAAAAAAAAGTTACAGAATTGATTTTTAAATTTTTTTGAACTAAATTGATTTTTTGAAATTTTTTTAAAACCGGTTTTATACATTTTTACGTTTTCTTACGAGAAAAAAATTATTTTTTCTCAAAAGTTAAAAAAGAACATTTTAAAATTTTAAATTTTTTTAAAAAGAGTAAAAGATACGAATAATAAATTTTTTCACGAATAATAACGTAAAAAATAATTTTTTAAAATTAAAAAGTACCAAATTTTTTTTAATATTTTTTGAAAAAATTAAGATTTTAAAAAGTGCGCATTTTTTTTTTAATTTTCAAAAAAAAGTTAATCTCTTTTATGAATAATAATGTAAAAAATGTGAGTAAAAATTCGTAAAAACATTTAAATTTTTTTAAAATATTAATTTAGTTAAAAAAAAATAATCAATTATGTAACTTTTTTTAGTTAAAAAATGTTAAGGGACTAACGGTGAAAGTCCACGCAGCTAACAAGGACCAAACTGTAAATATTCTAAGTGGTAACCGGTCAAACAAGTCATATTTTGGTTAATATTACGTACATTGATAGGTATTTGAAAGTATGTTGCGTATATCCGAAATAAAAAAAAGTAAGTTGCGTACATCGATTAATTTGAAAAAGTATATTACCAAATTCAGCTTTTACCCTTTAAAAAATGTGTTTAGTAGAGAAAAGTAAGAAGGGTAAGAATATATGGGCCCACAAATAATGGGTTTGGAGCATCTTCAATGCAATGATTTACACATGACTTTTCGCTATTTAAAAAAAGTCATTAAAAGGCTCGAAGCAATGTGACAAAGGCTTTACATTAGAGAAAGACTTGATATACACAAGAGTTTGATAGAAAATCAACAAGCTATTTTCATTAAATGCATACTTGCGAAAAGTTTTTGAAAAGCTATTGTGCATTGGAGAGTATTAGAAGGGTACCCGTGCAGTGCAGCGACGGATACCCATTGACTATTTGTGTGACGAGCAAATGTTTTTCGTTTTAAACTTATGTTATTTAGCATGTTCAAAATACTTTATTGAATAATAGAGATATGTTTTTCAAAAGTAGAACGTCTAAATTATTAACAGTGTAAATAATTAGCACTTTTATTTTTCAAATTTTAACATTAAATTGGTGGTTATAAGTTTAATGAACCTTTCTTATAAACAATTTACTTAACATATATTATTATTGAGTTGAGATCAATATAGGTCCAAAATTTTGCATAAACTCAATGAATTAATCATAGCCACTCATTTTTTAATCAAAATAATAAAAACTCACTTTCCACCTTTTTTTTAAATAAAATATCTCGCAAACGGTAAATCGTCAAACGACAAAAAATACACCATCGTGATGAGTATTTTTTATCTTTCAGTAGACATCCACTTCGATATGGGAGGTGATTTGCACACTCCATTTTTTGATCCATACACTCTAAAATATGTGTCATGACATTTATATCCTCACATAGAAGTAATGGGTGAAAAAAAAATGGTTTTTAATGTGGTGTGAGGGTAATAAATGGTCATGACATATATTTAGCTAGTGTGATTGTGTATGATAAAAAATAGAGTGTGCAAATCACCTCCCTTCGATATACTTCAAAAAATTTTTTTTTTGATTTTTTTCAGTCACATGTGATTTTTTTTCAGTCGCACTTTACAAAATCTTAATTTTTTGAAAATAAGTTAAATTTTTTTGTACAAAGTTTACGAAAGTTTTAAAATTTTTACAAAATTTTTTACGAATTTTTTTTTGTAAAAAGTACGAAATTTTTACAAAGTTTTGTAAAAAAATTTAAAACTTTTTTACAAAACTTTGTAAAAAAAATTTAAATTTTTTCACGAATAATAACGTAAAAAATTAGATTTTTTAAAATTTAAAAAGTACGAAAAAATTTAAATTATTTTCAAAAAATTAAGATTTTTACGAAATTAAAATTCAATTTTTTTTACACTTTTTTTACAAATTCAGATTTTTACAAATTTTTTTACGAAATTAAAATTAAAATTTTACAAAAAATTAAAATTTTACAAAAAATTAAAATTTTACAAAATTAAGATTTTTACGAAATTTTACAAAAAAAAAAGTTTTACGAAAGTTTTAAAAGTTTTACGAAATTTTTTACGATTTTTTTTTTGTAAAAAGTATGAAATTTTTACAAAACTTTGTAAATTTTTTTTTTCACGAATAATAACGTAAAAAACTGAATTTTTTCAAATTTAAAAATTACGAAAAAAATTTAATTATTTTTAAAAAATAAAGGTTTTGTATAATTGTGCGATTTTTTTTTAAATTTTGTAACAAAGAAATTACATTTTTTTCGAATTAATAATGTAAAAAGCTTTTTTTAAATTAATAAAACAAACAATTTTTTTAAAGCAACAATTAACGATACATCCCAGTGGCATTTGCCAAAAAGAAGACAACTATACCCTCCTATAAGTTTGGCACCGTTACAAAAATATTCGACACTCGTTCTTATATTAAACGTGAATAAAATTTCACGGTTAGTCAAAGCGGATAATGTATCGTGGCCCAAAACATTGACGGAGGGATGTGTTTTGGACAATTATTTAACGAGGGACGTGAGACGATTTTTTGACAAACCACAGGGATGATTTTTGCACTTCTCTCTTTTAAAAAAGAGGTGGAAAGTGGGTTTTATTATTTTGATGAAAAAATGAGTGACTATAATTGGTTCACTGGGTCTATGCTAAATTTTGGGTCTATGTTGAACTTTAGAGGACGGTTACTATATGATTTAATGAGACTTAAATTTTTAGATTTTACATTAATTTTTTTTTATAGTAATGTTTTTTGTCTTAAAATTTTAAGATATTTTTTAATAAAAAGTCCCAAAATACTTCTAATATAATATAGATTTGTACAATGACTTTTTAGAAGTTGACATTTATTAGTAAAAAATTATTAATTTTGAATCAAAGAAGAGGGAGCCATTGCAGATGTTCTTAACTCATTGACTTGAAGCAACTTGCTATATTAGATCAAAAGGTACAAAATTCCCTCTTGTTGGCCCTCTCAAACCTTCAGATCACCATTAATACCTTTTTTTTCAAGTGCTTATTACAAAGCTCATATCTCAAATAAATTTGATTGTATTAGTAACTTTTTTTTTCTTCACTTCCATCCATACAGTATTTAATTTTTTGACTATCCCTCAGCTCCCTGGAGCTAATTTGCTCGATTTTGGTGAATGCAACTAAATATTGAAAGTATCAGGTCCACAACAAGCAAGGTATGCATTTACTATAATTTTGAGTCAAAGTTAATTAGCACACATAGCTTGAACATGTAACTTGTTAAACAAGCAGTTTGGATCCAAACTGCTTATCTGCATTAAGCATAGAAAATCAGCAGCTAAGATATAATTTAGCAACCAATATGGTGTTTGTATAACTGCTGATCTGCTTGTTCTTTTTGCTGGAGTGTTGATCCACCTACTGTAAAGTTAATTAGCACTTTAGAGTATTAGTTTGGACTTTGGAGTGTTTTGATAGTGTTAGAGCAGTTTTCAATGGAGGTGGCAAAATAGGTGGGTCACAAGGGTCTAGATTTTTTTAGGCATCAGTGTTTTTAACCCAGGGTTAATACGGCGGTTGAAACCGGTTGGGAATTTGGAACCAAGCCGGTTTTGGTCGAAAAACCCGGTTGAACCATGACTCGACCGGGTCAATTAAAAAACCGGTTTTTAAAACATTGGTTTTGGGTCTAAACGAGTCAAGATTTAGGTGCGTTTTCTAGAAACAAAGGTCTAAATTGATCCGAGTTTAGATAAGTTTTCGTCATTTTCAATATATTTTGAGTATAATATGAAAAAGTGAAAAAAAAGTAATTTTTTTTTGAACCACTACACCTGCTACACCTGGGTAATTACTCTATATTACATTTCTCAAATGTCTGACTTAGAGTTGACCTGCTACAGTGCAACCAAAGTGGGCCAAAAAAAATTAGCCCACAATTTGGCCCAACTTTTGGCCCAAACTAAAAAACAAAAAACTACAACATGCTACGGTACCAATCAAAGTGGGCCAAAAAATTAGCTCACAATCTGGATCAACATCTGATCCAAAGTAAAAATGAAAACCATTAAACATGAGGGACCCCAACACAATTAAGCTCATATAAAAAATAAAAAATTAAAGTGAGACAAAAAAAAAAAACAATTCCTAGAAAAAATTCAGAAAAAAAATAACAGCTAAAAAAAAATTTAACGGCCCGAAACAACGCGGCGGGACATTATGCTCCATATAAGGGAAAAATAAAATATTAAACAATGATACGAAAAAAAAAAATACCGCAATCATTAATTCCATAAAATTATAACTAAAAAAAAACCCCGTATAAAAAAAAAAACTTTAAACATGAGGTACCGAACACATATGTCAATATAAGAAAAAAAACAAACTATTAAACATGATACCGAAAAAATAAACCCGCACAAAATTAAAAAAACAATTACTAGCCCGCAACAACGTGTGAAAAAATAACGACCCGCAGCAACGCGCGGTAATCCTGCTTGTTATATATATACGGTAATTGTTACCGTATATAATTGCACTAACTATTGAGTAATTAACCAATTATAACCATCCATAATATTTACGGAGACCCAACTAAACACATCACCTATGAGATATTTACCAAACTAGACCCATGTTCAGCAAATGGGTCTCAAATTGGCACATCTAGTTGTTAGCAAGCGTGGAGTTGTTCTTACAGAGTTTTTATTAGCAGTTTGGAGTGTTTGATTAAAGTTTCTTATAAAAAAAAAGTTGTCTTATTGTATATTTTTTTAACAAAATAACCAAATTTAAACAGTGTTTCTCAAAGTTCTTATTTGGGTTAATTACTTGAAAATGCATTATATTTGTCACTTTTTGTTATTGTGTGTACTGAACTTTTTTTTGTCTTATTGTGTGTATCGAACTTTTAAATTTCGACCTTTGTGTGTATTTTTGACCATTTTACCCTTACTTTTTTCAAAATTCGAAAGGTAAAATTGTTATTTTACATGGCTAGAATAGTGACAAAATACACACAAGGGTCGAAATTTGAAAGTTCAGTACATACAATAAGAAAAAAAAAAGTTCAATACACACAATGATAAACAAAATGCTGACAAAGTATGATACTCTTTTCAAGTAATTATCCTTCTTATTTTTAGAAGGTTTATACTTATTACCCGCGCTTACTTGTAACCAACAAGCCTTTGCATATTCCCAGATGTAAGCATTCTAAAAACACCCCTAAGGTCCTGAATACAAATTGGAGAAAACAGTTCCGATCCTATGTATGTTTAGTGGAAGAATCCTTGATTTTTTTGCTATATTAGTTGATATAAATCTCTTATGTTAACAATCTTATTATAAACACTGCAAACTTTGTATTTGACTGCAGATAAAATTCATATATAACCAGGATGGCTTTTGAACGACCACTTTTAGTGAGTTTCTATCACGGTGGTAATATCGAATACGCGAATGGATTAGTCAAGCATGACAAATCCACTTCAACTTTTACTGTTGTACTTAGGAGAAAACTGCATTATAACGAATTTGTTAGTTCGATTTACCAACATATGGGGTTTGACAGAAGAAACTTTAAGTTGAAAATCACTCTACATTTTGAACATTGTGGGGAACCCAAATCGTCCCCAATTATAAGTGAAGAAACTTTAGACGTGATGTATTTCTTTGCAGAGAGAGATGAAAATTTTTGGGCTCAGATTCATGTGTTGATTCTAGGTGTTTATTCATTATTTATGGCAAGTATTGCATATAATTGCCATAATTTTCCAATAAAACAATAAATAAATTAGATTTCATGCAGCCCTAAGCGTGTTTAAATTATGTGTGTAACCCATAATACACCAAACGAGTTGGCTCGTGATGCCACTGTTGGAATTTAATAACCTGTTAACCATTAACAACCACGAGTACGCAGCGGATATGGATCATGTTTGGTACATATGATTAACACACAATAAATAAACGGAAAAGGGAAACAAAGAAAACATACCCTTGAAGTCACCAGCAAATGTTATGAAACAAACGGAGATGTAGAAAATGCTTTCGAAACTAGTGGATAAATTTCCACCTCTACGGTTGCTCACACAACACGTCAAACAAATACGTCACGATGCTAGTCGTTACTTCACGATGTATTACCACGAAACAACAAGTGTTTGTAATTATTTATTTTAATTCATATCGAACTAATAGAGTATATTAATCGAATGAATATAAATAAATATTAATAGAAGGGAACAGTGGATTCATATTAAACATTGCATGCATATATAGCATACGTATGATGAATACTTCAATGCATACACATGAACTTTTCTTTTCTATTTCGTCACATGGAGGAAAAAGAAAACGTAGCAATGGTTTATTGGCTGTTCACAAGTGGCAGACATTTGGGTATGAGATATATGTTTTTGCCGTCTATATGTTTTTTGTGTGTCATGGAACGATCAAGAGAATGAGCGAGAGGGGAGTTTATATAGTATGTTAACCCTAATGTATAAACTTGTTCCCCACTCCAAGTCATTGCTCTTTACACCACCATTTCCCTAAAACGACACATTAGGCCCTTCTCTTTTTTTATTTAACGTATATTAATTAGTTTACAACATCTGACGGTTAAACTAATTTCCGTTAAATATATTCCGTGAAACATATTATATAATTAATAAATATATAACAAGTATATATATTAATTACATAATAAACGTACTCTTCGTGTCTTAACGTGTGTGCCCCCAATAGGCTCACACATTTCTAGTCGTATAGGTGCGTATCCAACTACCATAATCCAACAGCTCCCACTTGGGAGTTGGAGTAGCAGACAACCCATATACTAACGACGGAAATGTCTAGCAACACTCACATTCGTTTTTAAAACTAGAAATGTCTGAGATCAAGTTTCAAAAACATTCTCAGTAGCATGGTTATGTACCTCTTGCTATAATCATCCCTTTGTTTAGATACCGTTAAACCATGGATATGGATCCTAACTCATTCCATATAGTTTAACCATTTAGATTCTCGTTATAGAATTTAATACAGATATACCAAATGTAATCAAGAATCATCTTGCATTACCCTTTGGGTGCGGCCACACAATTATCTAATTAATTCTGGAGAGGCGCCAATGGTATCATACTGCACGTCAAGTGGAGGAACAAATTCTTTATTGAATACAAGTGTTGTGAATGCTGCTTCACATCACTTCCAATAATAGCCTTTATAACTATCATTTTCAGATTAGCGTTTGACTTAGAATTAAAAAGTGAATATCTCACACACATACAGAACGTGTTTGTATTCTCAAGTCTAAGGATGTACTTAACTAACCATTTTCCAATATTATACTCATGACTAAGGATCCAAAAAGGAAATATTCAAAGGTTGGGGTTGTCTATATGGATTCCCTTGTGAATACATGTGAGTTTGGTGGGAGCGGAACCATCCATATATTCAAAGAATATACACCAACACGACATTTGTCCTTTTGTAACAATATTCCCATACTGTTTAACCGACATTGGAAATGTTTATGGATGATATAAATCACTACGGATTAAACATGCAATTATAAAGATAACAATTATTATATGTTTGATTAACAAATACCACGTATCTTTATTATCAGAAAGAACAATTGTATCCTTACATCCCTCAAATTTTCCAAAATACTAAAAAACAGATATGCATGAAAACTAATTAGCAAGTTGAAGTCCAATGTTTCCAACATTCTCAACTATTTCTTTACAAGATAGCTAAATAGTTATTAGAGTAAACTTTCCGAATACTTGTGCAAATTCACAACATTCGTGAAGAATTTGATGATATTGATGAGTGTCGTATGTATATTATTTGCATACTATTGCAAGAATCATAGTATGGAAATGTGACAATACCTTTTATGAGGTATTTTCAGTCAACCACAATACTTATCTCAGCACGATCCATCTTTACAGGTTCTCTTGTAATGTAAAGTATTCTCATTATTTAATGTTGTATTGCAATTTTGCTCTAAGGTGGAGCCTTTCCTAGTTTGCAGATTTATCATAAATGATGAAATTCCATACTATAACTAGTCGTGATTATTGCTCCAGCATATCATGTGTACACAACTATACATATATGCCTTATATAATTCGTAAACATTAGTTTTAACAATCATCTAAATCACTCTCAATTAGATATTATAGTTAACAATCATTTAAACACTCTCAATTAGATATTGTTGTTGTTAGCTCATCTTGCTCTTGTGCAAAAGTAACAACGAGTCTCAACACATATAAGATACACATGATGGATTCATTCGTTAAACACACAGGTTTCATCCATGTATTAAATTAGCTCAAGTGAATATTTCATTTAAGACTTGCTTCAATGATGTATTGCATTGTGTTGAACTTAATTTCCGCATATGCTTATTACACAATAAACATTCATTCCAAAGTTGCTTGTTTTATTTCCTAAATTTCCAAGTGAAATCACATTCCAATCTTAAGGATTAAAATCTAGCTTAAATGGAATGATGCTTTTAATATGTTATACAACATATGAATTTTAAGGAAAATAAACATAGTGCTCCCACTTGATGTCAGGTGTACTAAGAAGTTATCTTAATTTAATCAAAAATCATATTGTGATTAAACTTAAGATCTAGCTCTAGATGATATGATTAATCCACCCACTTGAGATTCTTTTATTTGTATACTTTATAAGATTATATATACTCATACCCTTTTTGTTTACACACCGTACTCCAGCAAAGTTACTCATAAAGGAAAGAGTTTAAAATTAATTGTTTTTTTCAAATAATCAGACTCATAAACCCTTTTGATTACATACCGTCCTCGCAAAGGTAATCATTAAGGAAAGAGTTATGAACCTTAATTCGCCATATGTCATATTCAAGAAACCTTTATGACAATTAGTTATCTTTATATAATTAATGCGTATAGAAAAGAAAATTTAATTAGTCAATTGCTTGAGTAGATTTAAAAAACTCTTGGTATCAGTCAAACATTAATATGTAACAATCTTGTCTTATGAGCCTTCCTTCAAAGAAAAACTTATTCTCACCTACATTTTACTGTTTGGTTGACTAGGTACCAATCAATCTCAAAAACATAGATTGTCTTTTAAGGATTGCATCTTCTTCATTCATAGTTTAAGATATTTATCGATTCAAGATGTGTAATTCATCTTATTAGTTTAGCAGGTTAATTATGACCCTTTAACTAATTATTCTCACATTGATATAAAAATATCCCACTCCTTTGATGTGGAATCCTTACGGATTTATGGAATGAGAGTTACATTATACTTTTGGTTTCTTTCTACATTTTTTTTGTTTTTCATGCTAAACCTTAGTATGACATCAGCAAGTGAATTCAGAAGGTTATGTATTTGTTCTTGAATACCTTCAAGATCTATAGATGCTCCCACTTACTTTCTTGTAAAGAAGATGATAATCTTTAATACTAAAGTCATTTAAGAACAATAATAGGTCTTAATTGGGACATCAAAATACATTTTACAGTTATCATATCATAGCTTGTTAAGAATATGCTCTCTAAGTTATTAACAAATTTAGAACTTAATCAAAGAATAATGGGATTCATCCCAATCTACAAATAGATAATGTCTTGAATACCTTCTAGGTTGAAACTATATTGAGTGTATCCATGACACACGCAAAATTCTAACCTTGATAGATTTTGGAGGTGGAGCAATTATAATTATCAGAAATCAAACAATACGAATATAGTTTGTTTCAACACATTAGACATACCATGATTGTGTGGTATTCTTATGTGGATTGGGAATTGGATGCGTCTCCATCAAAATTCCTCAGATAACTTAATTTATATGGATATATTTAATATTGTCAATTGGGTCGAGACCAAATTGAATAAACAGTATTGTATTTAACAACCAAGTGGCATGCTATAACGTTATATCTTTGAAATAGTACTTTAACTCTATGTTTATGTGTTCAAGGAAAACATTAAATGTCAAGTATACGTTATGAGTTTTGAATTATTAAAAGGGACCTTATGTTAACTCTATGTTCATGGTTTCAAAGAAACATACCATGTCTAGTTATACGTTACTTGTCTCCGAATATGTCAAGGACATCATGTTAATGTGTTAACACAATGAAAGACATAATAACAATGTTACCACATACTTTATTTTATAAGTCATTGACAAATTCAAGGACTTTATAATTATGTCTTAACAAGAACATAATTATACTAACTAAAGTAATTATGAACGCAAACTCTTGAGTTCAGTAGTAATTTCAAGTTAATTTTATATTCTTAATTATGATTTATATCAACATAATTATATTGACTAAATTCCATTATAGTCATATGTTTAAGTATCTTTATTTTTGTATCTTGACTTTTAAATGTAATAGGGCAACAAACATTTGTGTTGTTTAAGTTCTAGTAGATTATTAGCTTTCTAACCTGCGGTCAATCAAGAGAAAACCAAATTAATCATATTGTTACATGTTGTTCCTAGCACTCACTTAGGCTTTCTCCCATTGTGTACGAGAGGACAACATTACCTAAAGAGAAAAACCAATACGACAAGCATTCGATTGTTTAAACATATGGATTATTGTCATAGTTATTACAAAGTAGATTGCAAACCATGATGTTGAATAAGGAATTGTGGTTATTATCCTATAGATAAACGTTTCGGGGAAAGATACATCGGAAAAGGCAACGTGTTATCTATTAACTTAAACTGCAATCTTCACTTAGACATTGGTTGTTCATATTCGAAAGTAATACAATATTTCAAAGCAAGCTAGAACTAATGTGGTAACTAACCAAGAAAATAAATCTTGTAGCTCACTGAAATTTACAACTTTTATATGATATGTATTTTCAGTAATAAAGCGGTGGGGTGCAAAAAAAAAAAGGCTCCCAATGGATTTGTCAACATTGTTAATGTGTTGCATCAACCTAGTAGAAAACAAATAGCGATTTATTTACGTTCCTACTCTCTTAGAGTGCCTACAAGTAGCAATGTACTTAGGTATTATACAGAGTATATGAAGGTCTACTTATGTAGATGAGGGACTAGCCATCATGTATTCATTAACTTGAATATTTAGCATGATTATCCTCCTTATTTGTCTGTCTAAAAAACAAAAAAAAAAAAAAAAAAAAAAAAAAAAAAAAAAAAAAATAAAAAAAAAAAAAAAAAAAAAAAAAAAAATAAAAAAAAAAAAAAAAAAAAAAAAAAAAAAAAAAAAAAAAAAATAAAAAAAAAAAAAAAAATAAATAAAAAAAAAAAGAAAAAAAAAAAAAAAAACCAAAAGAGTGTTTTGCACATATAAGGAATGAATTCGACGAGTCAAGAAAATTTATCTAGAAAGACTGTAGCAATTTTACTTTTCTCATTGCGGTCTAAATCATACATAGTGACAAGTGCAAGATGTCATTATTTGGTAGCTATAGACACAATGTTCTGTAGTTACAAAAATATTTTATCTTTCAAATATTTCAAAACCGTAAAAAAAAGGTAATGAAAAATTGAAATTGAGTTTAAATATAATTGAGAAAAATTCAATTGTAACTCTATCGTATTCTTGTCAACTCAATTGAGAAGTGATAGGGTGAAGTTTCACTACTTTTGCCAGAATGAGACTTTGTTTGTATTTATGAGAAAAGGAAAGAATAAGAAAGAAGAAACGTCCGTTTACGGAATATTGTTGCAATTAACCACAATTAACAGAAACATAGAAAGTTCTATTTAGTATTTTCGATAATTAAATTCTTGATAAGAATTAAAGACTTACCCTATTATTAAACTACCTAATATGACTAAGATCCAACTTGATCTGCACCACTTATTACAGAAGGTCCTGACCAACGTGTAAACAAGTAGGGTAAGTGGTTAAGAGGCGTGCGTTAATTCGTATTGTAAATGCAAACTCTTAGTTTTTGAGACACATGACTTAGTAACTCTATAGTAAGGTAAGTACTTGTTTTGTTCATCTTATGCCTCGGGTCCGAGGTTGGATCAGGTACTCGATTTATGTCGACCAAAAGAGAACGTTGCGAAAAATTGACAAAGGTCTGACCAATGGAATAAAATTCGCCATTGGGGTTGAAAGGCCCCTTGAGGTCTGATCCAGAGAAGACAATCCAAATGCACGTGTTTCTTCATTTGGCTTGGCCATAGAATTAGACTTTAAAACTTACTAGGGGGTATACATATAAATTTTACAAAATATGTGGATATAGAATGTTGTGTAAAGAAGTCAAGCAAAAAAACTTGTAGCACAAAGTTAAGAAAACATTTATGTTAACCTATATGGTATAGTCATCATTTTTTTCATGATTTCTCTTAGGTTAGCTTCCTTTTTGGGTACGAACAAACGATGCGAGAAAACAGGTCACGCGCGGAGCTTTATAAAACCTGACTTCTTTTGGGGTTGCCGTAGCTTACACCCGCCTTAAAATTCTCTTATAGGTTTGTCCAATCAATGGGTGAGCCGTTATTCAAATTGGACTAATGATGCTATTGTATGTTAAGAAACTCCTTTGTTAACATTAGTTTTATTGTTGCCAATATGGTGGGATTACAAATTGATCAAACCCTATATTGTACTCCTACATGCATCCGAAGACACAAGTAATTCCAATAATTCCCTCATATGCCGAAGCATGTAGTGGGGCGGGATAAGATTAAAGATCAGTTTAACCCCATACTGCGCACATAAAAACTAAAATTACTCAAGAAATCAAATTTCATAGTTTAATGTCCGTATTAATTTGTCCAATAAACTTGATTTTGCAAATAACACATAGCTGGTCACAAGGAGTATGTTTACGTGTGTAATACTATACATGTTAAATCCAAACTTCTCTATAATTATAGGTCCGTTTTAAGAGTATCATAAAGTCTATTTTGCAAATATTGACTAGACACATGGCATATCACATATAAGCAATTAAAACAGATAGA
>BQNB010065589.1:4134-21417 GCA_026074375.1 Tanacetum coccineum
ATGAATTTCCTGTTGATATTTTATACGCGATTGGGTGCTAAAGTGGGGGCTGAAAAGGGTGGGTTTAAGTGCTCAAGTGGGTGATTTTAGGGGCTGAAATGGGTGTGGGTTCTGGGGACTGAAATGGGTGAGAGTTCAGTTATCTGAGTAACTACACAGATATGTGTCAGATCATGCAATTGAGGGTCATATCTTTCATTAACTTTACATGCATGGAAGTCAGCGTTAAGGTTTGTAAACAACTGCATTATAAGTCTTATTAGTGTCATTTTTAATATACTTTGTTGGCTTTCAGGAAGCGTGGGAAGAGAATGCAAAAACAAAGGTGAACAAGTACTTATTTTCTCCAAAAACATAAGTGGGTGATTTTGAGCTCGGTTACAATTGCGGGAATGCTACCACTAAATCGACGTCATAGTCCATCGTAAGGAACCATCTTTGTAGTTCAGGTTTCCTCAATCGAACTTGTTATTGCCATTTACTAGTGTAATTTAAAGATGCAAATAATTCTATGTGACAAAAGTTTTTAATTTTGGTAGTAATGTAAATATTTACTTCTTTATATTTTCCATCCTTTTCATTGCAATGAACAACTTATAGGATACTATGTACAATCTGTGCTGCACTACAACATCAAGCCGATTTGATGGTATTTGTATCATGTGGCTTATTTTCACGGCCGATTTCTGCTATTGCAGCAGAGCACGTCAAAGCCCGTGCCCCGCAGCGGAGCGCGGGCTGACAACCTCGTTACTATTCATTTATAAGTTTTTTTACTCATAATTAAGGATATTATTTTATTAAGACAATATTATTTGAGTTTAATGTGAGAATTAATGTTTTAAAAGAGAATTTTGAGGATTAAACATTACTGATAATTTTCACTTTTAATCTCGTATTTTTACATTATGTAAAATTTCAACTACTTATTTTATAAACTAAGGCGCGCTTGCCTTTTAATATATACTATCGATTAGTTATAAGTACAATTTTTTATTCAAAATTGTTTGAATCCTGTCACAATACGAGGACAATAATTAGAAGTTTAGAACCTTCATATATTTCTATCTGGTTTTTATTAGCAACATATATGTACATGCGTATGCACACTTAATAGCTTGCGGTATAATTTACTGTGGAAAAAATTTTGAAATGTCAAGTCAAAAAAAGTAAAAACTTTTGAATTGTTATTTTTACATGTAAATCCTGCGCACGCCAAGATAGGAAAACAACAACGTCACAAAAGCAAAAGAGAACTCGTCCAATGCTTCTCTTTCTAGAAACCACAAAGGTTTCAATAGTTTTTTAACAATACAATTTTAGTGTAAAGTCATCTTTTAACATGATTCTGATCATTGACCTAAAAAAAAGTTGGATGGATCATATAGTATTCGAATACATACATGATATAAGCTGCATGTGAATACATATATAAAGTTT
The DNA here is from genome assembly GCA_026074375.1 of Tanacetum coccineum. Lineage (NCBI taxonomy): Eukaryota > Viridiplantae > Streptophyta > Magnoliopsida > Asterales > Asteraceae > Tanacetum > Tanacetum coccineum. The sequence goes on from BQNB010065589.1 coordinate 5,575, forward strand.
TCTTTTAACATGACTCTCGAAGCAGTATCTCTACCTTCGGCTACATATCTCACTTTTTCTATATCTCGTGGAAGATGGGATTCGGTGCACAGTTGATTTTTTTTTTCATCTTTTAACATGAATCTGTGTAACATGCAAAAAGATTTACAGTAAACTAGTAAACATATAAGTTGTGAATACATGACATATATGTGACCCTTCATTTGCCTTTCCTGCTTAAAGTCAATATAATCCCAATAATTCGATGTTACACAAGTCACAACCAATAAGTGTTCCATTGAAAATATATGTAATAGCATATTCTACGGTCAAAAATCAAAATTCTCATTCACATGGCTAATAGCCTATGTTGCATACCCCCTATATATATATATACATAACATCTATCAATATCAAATATCGATATCAATATATACCTTATAATATAAAACCTTAAAAAAGAATCTCTTATACACACAAAGAAATGAATAACAAAAGCTTATTTTCTTCAGTCTTCATTGCTCTCTTTATCATCTTTTGTGTACCTTTGGCTATATCTCAAGAAGTTGGTATGTTCCTATAACAATCTAAATTCAACATGATACGAGTAGTTCTTTTTTCTATTGTTTTATAGTTTATATTTCGTGTACTTGAAACATGTTAATTTCTGATGGTTGTATAGATGACGAGCATGAGTTCACGTATGACGTGAACAGCCCAAACGGGCCGGATCATTGGGGAGAGATCCATCCCGAGTGGAGCATGTGTAATCAAGGAGACATGCAGTCACCGATTGATCTCACGCATAAAAGGGTTCAAACTACATCTAAACTTGGAAGACTTGATAGAGATTATAAACCTTCTAATGCAACGCTTGTTAATCGAGGCCATGACATGATGGTAAAATTGTTGGAACGACCCTTGCTTAAACATTCATCGTATTCAGAAAATTATCTAGCGAAAATTTATATATAATCTAGCAATAATAATTTCGCATGAAAAATACAGCTGAGATGGATCGGGGGAGCAGGGCATATCCATATAAATGGAACCGAGTATCAACTTAATCAACTTCATTGGCACACGCCTACCGAACACACCATCAACGGCCGAAGGTAGCTTAGTGAAAAAGAAAAACTTTTACTTTAACCATAACAAACTCAAACAAACACTAATCTCTGCCATGTGTAGATTCAATCTAGAGCTACACTTAGTTCATCAAAGCACAGACGAAAAAATTGCAGTGGTTGGAATCTTATACAAAATTGGTCGTCCTGATACTATTTTATCAATGGTAAATCTGATTAACATTTTTTTAAAGCTATTACTCATATTAACTTTTAAATCTATAGAACATGTTTTCCGTTTCTTATAAAATATTGATGTTCTAATATTCGACATATGTAGATGGAACCATATTTGAGAGCTGTGGCTTCTACAAGGGGAGTCGAAACAAGTGTTGGAATAATTGATCCACGACAAGTAAAAATTGGGAGTAGAAAGTATTATCGATATATTGGTTCACTTACTACTCCTCCATGCCACCAAAATGTTACCTGGACCATTATTAAAAAGGTAGTTATAGTTTGTGCTCATTTTTGCACCATCCCTATTTTACTAGTCCTACTAAGTATTTATCGTAAGGAAATAAATTACTCAAAATCTCAAATAATAGTCTTTTTTGGTGCTTAATTCTTATTAGGTGAGGACCGTTTCACGAGAACAACTGCGTGTAATACGTGAAGCAGTCCACGATGTGAGTTTTACATATTTGTTACTATAATAGACTACAACTTTGATATGGATCTACGTTTAATCAAGCCTATACTGTAACAGGAGGCTGATGCTAATGCAAGACCGGTTCAAGCAATGAATGATCGATGGTTGAAGCTTTACAGACCAGATGACGATGAAACAAACTAAGGGTTTCGACTATATGGAAAGATAACTCAGGAACAACACTATTTATTTCATTTCTGTTGCTTATGGATTTATATTTACTCGATGGATACAAACTATATGTAGTTTTCACATATAAGTCGTTTTATTTATAATTTTCACATTTTCTACTGTTTGATTTTGTACACATGTCGTTGAATTATTTTGTATGATTCTTATATACATAAATCATTTTTATGATGTATTAATATGTATTTTAAACATTGGAAATGGCCAATAACTTCCATGAGAATCAAGAGCTAATGATCCCAAACTTTAATTATGAGGTCGCAACTCACAAGTCACGTCACGACCACATTTTATTTGCCACCAAAAGAGACACTTCAAGAAACTTTATTTGGTTACGAGAAGTTGATGAAGAAGTGTAGGTTAAAAATTCAATTCTGTTCGGATATTAAAAAATGGCCTTATATCATTTTAAAACTCTACATAGGTTTCTGGTTTTCGTGTTCAAGTTGCTGAATCTTGTTTAGTCTCGATTGAGTAGTTAAACTATATGGAGTCTTATTCAAATAGTTATATCTCAGATATACCAAACTCATCAAACCAATTATCACTTAAAACATTAAATTCACGTTTACTCGACTTTCAGCCCTTGGAAAACAGATTGTTGCATCATGTTTCTTTTTTTTACTCAGACATCACCATCGTCCCGTTTTTGAGGTGCAATGTATCATTTTCTTCTTAAGACGTTTCACTTTATCATCTATTTGGCAACTAAGAGTACATTGGCTGGTGTAAGAGCCCACCGAAGGCAGAATGCTCATCCAAGCTACGGAGCATACTTTGGATGTGTAATTTTGTTCGTGTAGCGTTAAGCCATGGTTTCTTCTCATTCCAAAATTTTCACAATTGATTCCAAGATAGTTGTTATAGTGTAGAAGCAAATTTCCATTGTTCCGAAAAGGAGGACATGTATGACCTGTTACCCGACACGCTCATTTGCTCACATTGCCAACTTCTATAAGTTTTTTCTTGAACTTGAAAGACAAACAAACATGTTTTTACAATATTAAGTAGTTCATCTACAGATTACAATGCAATGAAATGCTTTGAAATTGAATTAAAATTATTTGGAAATTCTTGCAACTTATATGATCGTGTTTGGAAAGTTGTTAAAAACTTATCCTGATAGTTACGAATATTATGTTGGGCGTCAGTGGCACATCCAAAAATTTGTTACTAGATATGCACCTTTTTTTACGTAGCAAAAGGGTATGAATTTTGTGTTAAACTATAAAAATTATCTTGAAAAATAAACATTTTACAATATGGATGGTGTTCAAATTAAAAGGAGTATGCACGTGCATACCCTCTTTCTCAAGTATGTCACCTGTTGTTGAGCATGGTCGAATCGAGATTTTTTTGGTGTTTCTACTTTCCACACTTCAAACGTATGTTACCAAAACAAGAAGAAAATTCCCGTCACACGTTGAGCATGAACAATTTATTGACCTTTTAGAAATTTATAAAACATAGTAAATGGCTAACATCAATTTTTCATTTCTCACATTGTGATATCCTATATGTATCCACAAAATCAAACATCAATAAGTTATGCTAAACCTTTAGAACAATTCCATGTACACAAAGAAATGGATAACATAAGCTTATTGTTTTCTTCATTCTTCATTGCTCTTTTCATAACTTTTTGTGTACCGTTGGGTTTATCTCAAGAAGTTGGTAAGTCCTTGTAACACCCTAACTTCCAAATTATAGCTCCTTTTGATTGTTTGTTGTTTATTTGTCGTGTTTTTGAAATACTTGTCTGATTGATGTATAGATGATGAGCATGAGTTCACGTATGACGTGAACAGTCCACACGGGCCAGATCATTGGGGAGAGATCCATCCCGAGTGGAGCATGTGTAATCGTGGATACATGCAGTCACCAATTGATCTCACACATAAAAGGCTTCAAACAACATCTAAACTTGGAAGACTTGACAGAGATTATAAACCTTCTAAAGCAACACTTGTTAATCGAGGACATGATATGATGGTACGCAGGAATGTGCAACTACTAAACTTTCATCATATTGCTAATGACATGTAATTAGCGAATACACTTAACTCATATAGCATCTAAACTAATTATGTATAATACAGTTGAGATGGACTGGGGGAGCGGGACATATTCTTATAAACGGAATTAAGTATCAACTTAATCAGCTACATTGGCACACCCCTACCGAGCATACCATTAATGGCCGAAGGTATAATACTAACTCATTTTAGTTTCCGAATCAATTAACATTATAACAAACTTTAATATGTTCTACATGCTTAGATTCAATCTAGAGCTACACTTAGTTCATCAAAGCATGCACGGGAAATTTGCAGTGGTTGGAATCCTATACAAAATTGGTCACCCTGATTCTTTTTTATCAATGGTACGTTTGTACATATAGGTTCTCGTTTGATCTAAAATCTCGATGTTCTAATTTTCTTTATATGTAGATGGAACGATATTTGAGAGCATTGGCATCTACAAATGGAGTCGAAAGAAGTGTTGGAACAATTGATCCACGAAAAATAAAAATTGGGAGTAGAAAATATTATCGATATATTGGCTCACTCACTACTCCTCCATGCCACCAAAATGTTATTTGGACCATTTTTCAAAAGGTGAATATCATTTCTTCATTTCTGCACCCAACAACTGGAGTACTAATTTTACCTGGTTTGAATCTTTCTAGCGGTGAGCTCAAACCCAGTAAATTGGTCGGCCAAAGGTCGGAAATGGTTACCCAGTTTTTCTTACTAATACTAATGGTTTATCACATTTACACAATTACTTATAAATCTGATCAACTATCATTTTATTTTTGTTGTTTAAAACTAATCAGGTGAGAACAGTTTCACGAAAACAATTGCATGTGATTCGTAAAGCCGTCCATGATGTGAGTTTTACGTATCTGGTACATCATACCTATATATCTCCTGTCATATAGACCTAGTGTGTTAATTTTAGCATGTGGTGTAACAGAAAGCGGATGCTAATGCAAGACCGGTTCAAGCCTTAAATAATCGTTGGTTGAAGTTGTACAGACCACATGACGAAGAAACAAACTAAAACTTTGTGCCAGCATCGTTGGTTGAAGCTGTACATTCCTAAGAGTGTTTTTTCCATGCGAGTAACTACCTCGAGATGGAGTATTTTTCTTCCACATATGATATCTTGAATTGGATACAAACCAACAAGCTTACCATTGGTAACTTGGAATCAAATTTTTTATTATCAATCAAATTCTCAGTTTCATGACAGAATATCCAAGAAAAAACTTTTACATTTCAACTTTTTTATACATAATGTTGGTGGAAATGTAGTTTATTTTGCTAGTTGCTTGTTCCTGGATGGCATAGAATGTTTTATACCGAATTGATATAGGTTGAAATGTTGAATGTCTTGGAATGTAGTTGTTGCTTTGTCTCTTTTGTTTAGGTAGATTAGCGGTTTGTATTTGATCTTCCTAGAATGCAGTGTAATGTGTTATTATTTTTTCGTAATTAATATAAAATATATATATATATTAGCTATATATATATATATAAAATATATATATATATATATATAATATATATAAATAAATATATATAATAAATAAATATATAATATATATATATATATTTATTATATATATATATATATATATATATATCACTACAACAAAATAGTTGATTATTCACACTTATTTAAATATATGTTCACATGTTAAAGTGTGTAGAATCTAAAAGTTCACAATTGACTTGTGTGTGAACAATATGGGTGTAGCAAATAATTTCACACACATAGATGTGAAGATTTATAAAAATTTCACACTTTTAAGTGTGAAGATTTTGAAACAATTCTTCACACTTTCTTCACACTTTTAAGGTCGTCACTAGTCGTCACACTTTTAAGGTCGTCACTAGTCGTCACAAATTATATTAGTGACAGCATAACTCGACAGACACAAAAACAAAATAAACTTGAAATAACTTCCATTTTCCTTGATGTAATCAATACAAGCACGTCGCTAATAATATCAATACAATATCACTAAATACACATATCGATATGACATACAAAATAAACTCTAGGCGTTTTTGACCAAAAGATACTTGACTTCAGAACGTCGCATCTAAACTGATCCTCACTTTACGATCTCAACCATCTGAATTCAATAAAAACGAATTCAGATTCCTAAATAATAGTAATATGGTGCAACTTTATTTAACTAAACAAGTAAACATGGAAGCTTACCGTTATTACGTCAAGCATTAATGACTAATATCAGAAGTTGAGATCCGAGTGAGACATCCAATCATACGAACCTAACTAATACAAAAAGAAATAAGAACACGAGACAGATAATTGTTATAACAAAAAAAAACATAAGAAGCTTCTTAAAGAACCTCATGTCCGCATCCATTCATGATGCTCAATTTCGAGGTAAGAGGTTCTTCACAACTGCCTTTCAAGAATTAACCATAAGCTGCCAAATTCTTACATATTAGGCATGACACATCATGCGCGTAATTGACATATTACGATAAAGAAGAAATAGCTAAACAGGAAAATGATTGAATGGGTCAAACGGGTTGAAAGCTGCCCAAAGAGTGGTTTTACTGCATCAAACCTTCTTAATTTGTTTATTAATAGAATTTTTAACACAACTTTTAATTAATAATGAATGTTTCATGCAACCTGAACCACCCAATTTGCCACTTCTGATTACATGTAGACAAATGTTCAAACCAAACAAAAACCAGAGATAAATTGGGAGAAAAGGGCGAACCATCATTGAGGATGGCAATGATTAGCACCATCAAAGGAGGGAAGTTAAACCTCCATATCAATGCAAGTAGCATAAAGCCAAGCTATCACAATGCAAACAAAGCCGTATAAAATCCATATTGTACATTCTATGGTGTTGAAATTCAGACCAGGTACAAGTGGTTGAACGAAGTAACATACCACGATACGAATGGTGATAGAAACAGCATAAATCTGTGAAATTCAAGAATATAAGTACAGTCAATTTCTTTTACTACAAGTATGTATGACCGATGAATGAGAAATTACTGTGTAATTTTTCATCCTCTAGAAGATGGCACGACTGTAAAATTTCACCTATGTAAAATTTACTAGAAGTTCACTACAACCCATATGAATCTCCAAGTTGAACTTTTGTCATTTTGGCCTAAATAGAAAAATTGACTTTTAATGTCAAACATAGTACTAATAACACATCAAAAATCAATACGATTTTTATTACATATTTAAGAATTTAACAACGTTTTTAGGATTGTAGATTTTATTTTAGTGTTAAATATAATCATCATAGTTTTCGTAAAAACCATAAAGAATCATATGAATCACCATGTTGACAAGTAGTCGATTTGAGTTCAAAATTATAAATGCATATGCTTGACGTACCTGTTATCATTTTAACATTTACTCCTAGATTCAAAGCAATTTGTATAGTATCTGCACTATCATGTCTCGGTGGATCGAATAGAGGCATGAGTCTTACAAACTGCCATGGTCCTCAAGGGCTCTCTTCCCTTTACCAACGGGCATTTGGTCCAATGGTATGGAGGTTTTACCCTCCTAGGCAAGGTCTCATGTTCGAGTCTTGTCTAGGGCGATAGGGGTTTCCTCCCGCATGTGTAAAGGGAACGGTGCCATTGCCTTCTGGGCTGGACCCAACCTGGTTGTGTGGGCTCGCTACGCCTTTTGTGTAACATTCTGTATTTTCAGGTCATTTACAATACTATTTAATTTCACTATTTATTTTTTTTCTCGTACGCGTTCACTTAAGTGTTTACAAATTTAAAGGCTCATTTGAATGTTTGAAGTTCAAGGGACCAAAGTTGCCAAAAGTAGAAAATTGGTTTATAAAGAAGAAAAAGAAGAAAGAGACTACAAGGGCTAGAGCTGCCAATTTCCAAAGTTTTTTACACTACAAATTTGAAAATGAAACGCAGGGGCTAGTTTTGCTATTACTTCAAACATTCAAAATATACACACGGCTTAAATCCTATAGATTTTCCCGCCCTTTTTCACAACAACCCAATCACCAAATCCACACACCCCCGCTCCTTTATAAACACTCAAGCCTGTTTATAAACCTCCTCTACATCCTTTCGACCACGTGTCAACCATTGATTGGTTCGAACACATCACTTTTCTCATCAAACGGCTATAATTGTTTCGAAAGTGATCAAAGGCCAAGATTAATTGGAAGATTCGAGATTTCTACTCCTCTCCTCTTCAATCCTCTATAAATAGGAATGATAGGGCTCATTTTTTCGGTTGTTGTATGTGTTTTTAATTTTCACTTTGTAATTTCTCTCAATTTTAAGCAATTACTTTCAAATTTTTAGCAAATACGATTTAAGCTTTTGTACTCTCTTCTTCTAATCTTGTATCTCATTACTTCAGTAATAACAATTTAGTTTTAATGTTTCATTGTACTTTGATTTCAATTTTAAGCCAAATTCACTCATTAAGCTCTTAATAAGCTCATTCGAGCTTATTACTGTTCATAAGCTCAATTTCAGTCAAACTTTGTTCTTAAGCAAGTCATTTACTATTCTAGTTCAATTTACATGAAATCATGATTACTTGAGGTGTTTTTGAGTTTACTTTGAAGCTACAAGAAGAAATAAGCTGTTATAGCTTATTGAGTTTGATGCTTAAGGTTTAGAGGCAAGGTGCCACTTAGGTGTTTGATTTTTAAGCCACTCACTCTACAAGAGTGGCTTAAGTGCTGAGACTCCAAAATTCTCAGGTTACATTTCTCATATTTCAATTTAGTTTAATTTTAGCTTTATCAATTGCTTATTTCTATTCAATATTGTTTCATTCTCTTCAAATATGTTTGATTAGGCTTAATCTCTAGCTGTTTTCAGTTTTCATTAGATTAAATTTGTGTAAGCTTAGTTTCTCTTTTAAAAACTGTCATTGTTAGTAGTATAAGCCTAGTAGAGTAAGTAGCTTATTTTTCTTAATAAGCTATAGATTTTATAGCTCACATAGCTTTATTAGGTTATTCTAAGTAAAAGTGGATAAAAGGCTTAAGCTGTTTTAGTTGTTAAATAGATTTTAAGCTCAAATCTAGTTTAGACAGTTTCTTATTAAGTAGTGTTTGGATTAGAGTGCTTTTGACCTCTAAAGTCAACTAAAATTAGGTAAAGAGCATTAGTCAGTTGTGATTAGGTAAAAGATCAAGTTTAGATAAAAAATTAGAAGTTAGTTTGCAATTTTCAAAACTTTAGGCTTTAGTTAGTTAAGTCCTGCACCAGGACAGTTAATGCTAAATTAGATTTTGTAGTTAAGAGTTTAAAAGCATTGTAGAGTTCCCATTCAGTTAATGTAAGACTTAGATACATCTAAATAGTGAGTTTAAGAGTTCTAAGTGTAGAGTTTAGACCTGCACAAAAGGTAATAACCAACTACATCAGAACAGGCAGTAGCAACAACAGTTAATACTGTTGTTACTACTCACCTTTCTAGTCAAATTTTAGCTGTTATCATTAGGAATTAGAAGTTGAAATTAAGCACTTTGTTAGAACTCCATTAGTTTAATATGGATCATCATTTAGATTTCATTTTAAGCTTTTTAGTTTAGCTCATTTGAACCTGCAAAAGTAGTTTAGTAGCAAGTTTAAAATTCTAGCTTATTACTTTTGAATTTCTAAGTTTCAGTTGTAATTTCCAAAAGCCTTTCATCTAGGTTAATTCTACATACTTAGTATAGGTTAACTTCAAGGTTTAGGTTTCTAAGATTTAGAATTGAGCTTTTTAGCTTATTAGGAAAAGCTTATTTTCAATAATAAACCTGAATTGTCATTGTTTGATAGCAAAGTTCTTGTTATATTTGTTCATTTGTAGCTTATTTCTTGTTAGATACACCTAGTATACATCTTAGGGTGCATTAAGTTTCTTTTAGTTTTAACTTTCATGTTTTAATAAGCTAGAAATAAGCTAAAATCTAGAAAAGCTAGTTAAGCTCTTGTTACTGTAACAGAATTTAAAATGCTCATTTTCTAGCTTATTCTTTTGTTAAAAGTAGAAAGTGCTTTTATTAATGTTGGTTAGAATAAGCTCCTTTATAAGTTTGTAGTTTTAAGTTTTTGCTGAATCTCACTTTTTAATAAGCCAAAAATAAGCCATAGCGTAGGGTCTGTTTTGTACTTTTCCCAAAGTATAAGGGCACCCGTTTTCACTATAGTGTAAAATTTAGAAAGTTTTCCCGCCTACCCTTTAGTTTCGTGTCTTACATTTTCTACCCTGTTCTTTCTAGAATATTAAATAGTTTTAATATTTTTGTTATTAGTTTAAATAAAATTAGGTTTAAAGTTTTAATTGATAAAATTAGGGCACAATTAGGTTATAAAATTTAGGGCTTTTTGTGCCAATAAATTTCTGCACCTTTTTAGTTTCTAAAAACCATTTTTCCATATTTTTCCAGTTAAATTTGTATTTTCTAGGAATTAAAATAGACTTTAGTTAATTCCTTTTTCTTAGAAAAATCATAAAAAATAGAAAAATAGTTGAAAATTTTTGATTCTTTTTGCAATAATTTTCTTTTTAAATCTAGTATTTTTGAAAAATAAAAGTAAAATTTTAGTGATAATTTTTAGAAAAAGTTTATTTTTGTTAATTCATTAATCTTTGAAAATTCATAAAAAATTCAAAAATAGTTAAAAAATTTCAATTCTTTTTCCTAAAATTTTCTTTTTAAATTTGTGATTTTTAGGTGAAAAGTTTGTTAAAATTAGTGCCTTAGATTTTAAATTTCAGTTTTAGCTCACGTTTTTAATTCACATTTGTTAATTTTTCATGCTAGTTAATTGATTTTAGTTTCTTTAATCGTTTCTATAGTTTAATTGTGCTATTAAATTTGTAGTATAATTCAAAAGCCAAAAATCTTTTAACAATTCTTGACTCGAATTCGAATTATTCCCAAATCTCAATTCACGACTTCTTCGAGGAATTTACGACCCGTGTATTAATTACTTTCCTAAGTGATTAATTACTTACGGTATCTTGGTTAGTGAAAGTTTGCACTATAGAGATATATACTATGCTCATCCCGAAATCAGTCCTCCAGGGCTCTCTTTCCGTCCCTCAGGTACATCCTGTTTTCATTGAAAACCAAAAAATCCCTTAAAAGCTGTCATGTAGATCAAAAAATCTGTTTATAATAAATGACCTGGTATGCTACAGCAAGTGACCGTAAGCCTCTGTTCAATATCTGATTTGTTGTGTGCAAGATTTAAAACCTAGTACATAAAAAATAAAACTAATTCAGTATATTTGGAATGGCAAAAAAGGGAAGGAATAAGTCAAGTTTTCCTATTGACTATAGGAATGTCACAGTACCTGTTCGGGAGCACCCTTGCTGACTCAGGCTCTTACATGTAATTCAAAAAGCAATGGAATACGAAATATTTCCACTTAATTTGTTTTTGGCAAGATTTTTGTACATTTGAAAATGCGTATTAGCATCAATCCAACATAATAATCATAATCTATAAAAAAAACAAGAAAGATCTTATAAGGTTAGATCTTACATGCTAGTAAGATTTGGCGGTAGCTGATACGGTAGCGCGTCATGAATATTGTTTTCGCTTAAACCCCTAAAGCAAAAAGCCATAAATAAGAATCAGAAAACCAACCAGAACGTGACAATCTTGTATACTACTAATCCTAGTGAATTAAAAGATGTTATTCTTATAATGTTTTCAGTGACATAAGGCTCAACAACATGTATCCTAATGTCCCATCAATACCTAAAATGGGAAGTTGACTTGTCACGGCAACAAACAACAATGAAACTAATTAAATAAACCTCTAAATCATTTAATTCAAAGAATGTAAAATGAATTTTTACAAAGCATGGTATATTACCTTCTTTCTAACAAAGCCACATGCAATACAAGAGAACTGATCGTCTGAGTCTCCATCCTGCTTCCATTCAGCTAATCATTTTCCATCACTAGTGTTTCAAACCTTCAAGCATCAAAAATGACTTATTAGTAAATGAAATAGACTCACCAATCATTGCTCGTCAAAGTCAAAGAAATGAAACGTGTCTGAAGCTCATTGATTGATATTCATAAAAACCATCATTTTTTGCATATAATTCACGTGATACTAATCTTAATATATCAATGGTCTTAGCAAAGCACCTTACGTAAGATGGTGTCTAGGATTTCATAAGTTAGAAGTGCTTGTGGCTTATTTAAAAGTGTTTACTTAGTCCAAGAAGAAGAATACAAGCCAACAAGCACATAGCCATCCAAACACTTCCAAAATGCCTATTTCTTCTACAATATGTGATAAGCCAATACGCACTTCAAATATCCAATTTCAAACATCGCCTAATTGCATAATACAATATTTTGACCCTAAGCGATCACATACTAATCAATTTAAAACTAGCTTATATCCCGAGCTTATTTGAAAGTTAAAGGACCAGTAAGCTTATTTTTGGGACTTATGAGCTTATCAGTTCAACTCGCTAAATGCTAAACCCTAAAGTAAACATTCCTAAATGCTCTTGAAAGCTCATTGCCAAACATACCTACATCAATAAACAAATCAGGAGTTTGCGCATAGATTTCACAAATGATCTTTAACACCTACAAACTAAATCGAACAACAGAGATAAAATCAGAAATTAACCTTTATATCTCTGAATCGGTGACGGTGTGAAGACGGTGAAGGTGACGACGGCGATGGTTAAGGCATGATGACGGTGATGGTGATGGTGCGACGTCGGTGATGATGACGGTGCGACGCCGATGATGGCAACGGTGCCACGCCGGTGATGGTGACGGTGCCACGCCGGTGATGATCGTGGTGATGATGGAACGAAGATAGTGATGGAGATCGCCGACGACGTCTGTTAGGGTTTCATTTTCTGATTTGGGATATTTCTGACGGTGGGATATTTGTTGAATGATTAATGTGGGTCGGGTTGGTTTTTTGATAAATAAGTTGTAAAGTTGTTGTTTGGTGGCTTCTATTTCATCTTGACCCGTCATAAAGTAAAAGTATTTTTTGCAAGTGACTTTTTTTCAGTTATTTTTTACTCAGTATATATGTCATAAAGATAAAAAGTAATTTTTTAAACTCTTTTTCTGTTATTTTTTTTAAAACTTGAAAAGGTAAAAAATTATGAATATGAGTTATTATTTAATTGCAATTGTTAATATAGTGACAAATATTTTTCGTAACTACCTATCCAACGTTGAGTGACAAAAATTTCATAAAGTAATAACCAAAACTACCATAACCTTTAGTGAAGTAATAACCAAAACTAACAATTTTATGGAATAGTTGTTTGTCTTTTTATTTGTCATCAATTTTATGGAAAAAAAATTATATAAAAAAGAACATCACACTAGTAAGCGTGAACTTTTCTCCAAATAGCTTTTACATTTTTAAATGATTTATAACATTTTTCACACACAAAAGTGTGAAGTTTTTTTACTTCTTCACACTAAAAAGTGTAAAGACAAATTTACTAAACAGCATCACATTTTTAAGTGTGAACTTTAATTTTAACAATTGAAAGTGTGAAGTCTTTTATTATATCACACTTATAAGTGTGAACAATTTTAGCACACTCATAAGTGTGAATATATTAAGAAAAAAAGTTCATATTTTATAAAGGGTGAAGAAAAAAGTGTGAACAAATAACAAATTTGTTGTAGTATATATATATATATAATTCACCTTTTAGAAAAAAAAAACAAGAACATAGCAGCACGATAATCAGGGATTATCAAGTCTGCGGCTCTAACCACCAAAAACATGAAACTATAACCAAGAATACATGTATATTTAGTTGGTCAAAAGTAAATTAACTCCCAATATCATTTTCCACGTATTATGGGTTCTAATACCGTCTTTCACGGTGTATAAGGGAGATTGAGATGTAGACTGCTCTACCCCTACTCAAGGTAGAGAGTAAAGTAAAGTAACTCCCAATACCGTCTTTCACGGGTTATGAGTCCCAATACCGTCTTCACGGTGTATGGGGAGGTTGAGATGTAGACCGCCCTACCCCTACCAAAGATGGATAGGCTGCTCCCGGTTCTACCAAAGGTAGAAAAAGACCTCCGGCCTTACAAGGGGTATAAGATCGAACCCTTGACCTCTGTCTCAAAAGGCAAGGGTGTTAACTACTTGATCCAAGCCTCGCTGTTAATTTAAAACGCAGATTATCGAACACCATGTTTTCTTCCTTTTTTTTGAACGGCAATCATGGTTTATGACATTTCGGCTAACTAATCTACGAAGTTCGAATACCAGTGACCAAACTTTCGCCACTATTCGGTACTAACCAGATTGAATAGTGACGACTAATATGGTCACACACTAGTGACCGAGTATAATTTTGTCTCTAACAGATTTAATTAGTGACGCACCTATAGTGACGACTAGTGACCACCTGAGTTTTGGTCACTAAATAGTTTTGTGACCAGCTGCTACACTGTAAGTGCGAAACCATTTTCATCACTAAAAGCCAATTTTCCTGTTGTGGGGACGAATCCATACGAAATCAAATATTATATATATTTGGTCATGAATGATGAACCTAGTTGTATTGTTCAATACTTGATCTTTCCATGATGTTGTGTGCCTCATTCTTAAAACTACATATGAGACTTTAAATATCAGATTACGACGAGGCTACCTTGTGGCTAGAAATCTCAAAACCAAAATGTCTAACAAAACCTCGTAATTGAGTACCAATAAGCATGCATGCGGCTGAGAAGCTATGCATATCATACATGCTTAAATTCACTGTGTATATCTAGTGCGTTTTAGCGTTCGATTTTAATGTTAGTACTAATGTTAACATTTATTGATAATAACCATCTGACAGTTTGGCCGAGTGGTCTAAGGCGCCAGATTTAGGCTCTGGTCCGAAAGGGCGTGGGTTCAAATCCCACAGCTGTCAATTGTATTTTTTTATAAACTTACAAAAGTTGCTTAATAATTCAATAACAGTTTGACTCTATAATCTTGTCATTTTGGAGGGCCATACACTGGTCGAGGTGAGGGATAAGGATATAAGTTGTTCATGAGAATCTCAAATTTTGTTAGGTTCGGTTACAAATTTTGTTCGATTCGGTTCGTGTAGGTATTATCCGAATTCTAAACACCCCTAAACCGAACCATAACAAACAACCATTTTTATCCGATTAATTTTTTATTCAACATTTATCTCTACTACTTTATAAAGAATTTAGCTCATTTTATTTTTAGAAGTTTTAAAATTTTAAGTAAAAAAGATTACTTATTTGAGAAAGTTCATGCATAAATGTTCTTGAAAGCCTTTCACAATGAATAGTAACACCTCATTTTGTAATATCTTTGTGTATAATTGTAACATCATCCCGTATTCATTAGCCTATTATAAGTCACATCTAAAATTTTAAGTGTATTTACAATTAGTTTTAGGGGGTGTTTGGAATTGCTTATTTAAAATAGATTATGAGTTTTGAAAACGGATAATCAGATAATCCGATAATCCGCTGTTCCAAAACGTGATTGTGAAACATAGTGTTTGGATTTAATTATGATGTTTGATATCACAATAATCAGATAATCAGCTTTTTTAGTGTTTGGTAAATTAAATAATTCAATGGTTAAAAACATAAAATGACCAAAAAGGACATCTTTTGTCTATTATGGTTTTTTTTTTGAAACAAGTCTATTATGTTATTATTTAAGTTTTCATATGTAAAAGAGAAATCTGCAAATATGCTCCCTGTGGTTTTCTAAATTTGCAGATTTGCTCCTCAACTTCACGAAAGTGCAGGCGGCCTCTCCAAAACGAAACTTGTGTCGCATTCATGCTCCCTGGCAGGGAGCACGAGTGCAATGGAAGTTTCA